>JAECUM010036294.1:0-19800 GCA_016617855.1 Megalonaias nervosa
CTATCGCTTTTGAATTCAGAAGGCATCGATGATATCAAAAACGCATAAAACATCTGTTTCATTAATTGATTTATTGGTTCTAACCCGATTATCGCCTGGTAGTCCCAAACACTATCTACTATTAGAGTTTTGAATCAAACGGGAGTTTCATTAGCACCATATTTGGCAGGGCCTGTCTATGTTTTCAAGCAACAGGTGTGATGCAGTTCAATGTTTTTGATAATCTCAATAATTCAGTAAAGTTTGGTGTTGCATCTCTTTGAACACATCTATACAATAGTTCATCCTATTTATTTGTTTAATTTGTTTAGGAATATTATAAGTAGAAATTGCAAATACTGGACGCAGACGACACAGCTTTTAGTGAAATTGGCCATTCTAGAAACCAGCCTGTCTGCTTCTTTACATCAGGAGCTCCGTTTTCGTTGAAACCCCAGTTAGGGACCCCTTGGTCATAATAAGGTTAGAAATTATAAATCAATGAATACAATAACTATGTTTTGTACATTTTTATATCCTGAATGCCTTCTGTGTTTTAAGATCGGTCGGGGTGGGTGGGATACAAACAAACCGGATGGTGTGAGGATACTATACACCCAGCTGGTAACTTTCTTTGCATATCCACTTACAGAGCGTTTTACAAGCACTTAATATTCGCTTTTAGGCAGTCTCAGGACCCATGATGATAATTACCTAAACGTTAATGTTTCATTGATGAAATCTGCTGATATGATGACAGAAAGGAAATGAATTGGAATTATAAGGATTAAATGATCATAGTTGGGTATTTATCGGACTTCATTTATTTTTTGATTGATTAGGTAAGATTTATGCATCGATAAATACCCAACCATGATCATGTAATCCTATAATATGAAGTAAACTCACGTATATCGCGACGCAATAGTGCGCACAATATTAAGTTAGGCATGCTATTTACACATGCACAATTTTTGTATATATAAACGAAGCAATATTTATCTACAGTTTTGTGTTCGGTTTATTATTTATACACTGTTTAATATGCAATTTATTATTTAATAAAGATATATAATAAATAAATGATAGTTTGGTAATGTTGGTTATAGTGGTCTCGCTCGAAGAACACGGGGCTCATATACTTTGCTCTCGCCCGCAGTATCCCAGCGTGCAAATAATATAATCTTTATATATGACGTTAAGTGAATTTACGTACTGTTAAGTCGTGTTGTAGTGTTATGTTCCTTAGCAACATATTCGTATGGTCAAACGTGCTTGATAACGCCAATAAATGGAAAAGTTTACCGGAAAAATCCACACAATGTAAATGCATAAGAAACGACTCGAAGGGAATAAACTGTATAATAATGATCATTATTTTAGTGGTTGTGTTGGAAGCATTGGGCAACACCCAAATTCAACAGGAAGAGTTTACGAGCCCATTACATCAGGGTAGACCACACCATTCATCAGTACAAAGTCTGTTTATGTCCTTTTACTTCCCATTTGATGCATGATAAATTGAATTTTAAGTATTTCACACAAAAAGAAAATTAATTCAATGTTTGAAAATAAATCTTGTTAAAATTATTTCTGTTACACAGGACACGCGCAATATCGCACAGGATGAAGTGATTGTACTTACATATATCATATGATAAACCTGACGTAAAGTTCATTGCGCAGGAATACATGCTTAACAGTAATAGCAGACATCACCAAATATGTTGAACATTTAGTACATCATACAACGGAATGCTTTTCCATAGGAAATCAGGCAGTGGTAAAGAATAATCCACTTTGTTTGTTGAATGTATTTTTTCTTTCTTTCCTTCTTTAGGTTAATTTAGTTATTGATTTTGTTAACGTTGAGTTTATTAGTATATGCTTGTTAAAGGGATCAATATCAAGAAATTAAATTACGCCTGAATTTCTAGATTACGATTCTAGAAAGCCACGAAGTATTTCCAGTTCAAACAATGACTGATTAAAAACAGGGCATGTGGGTTTACTGAGTCTAGAAATGTTATAAATAAGAAGTACCGCAACTTTGTTATAAAAAGCGTTTGAATCTAAACACAACTAACCATAACACACGAACTTGGACATTATCCTCAATCTTTGTGAAAATTTTTAAATTTATAAGTTTTTTTTAACCACTAGAATTAGTCCACTGTACTCAAGGTTTACTGCGTCCGGTCAAACACACAAAGAACGGGACGATAAACCAATAAAATTATATTAAAACGATTTGAGGAGAATACACTCAATATTCATAAAATTTCTTCTTCAGATGTTTCTGTGTAGACAAAAATGGTGGCAGAGCTCAACGTTATTCGGCAAACATATGGGAGGCGGAAGGAATGAACTGCCGTAAGTTTCTCATTTAATGAACCTGCAACATTTAAGAAGACTCCACCCTCAAATTTGAATAGCTGTTTCATTCCCATATTCTATCTTTAAATAAAATAAAAAGATTGATAGACATGATTAAGTTGTTAAAATGCAAGAGTTATAAAGATTTTAAATTGCACTTATTATATAGCCAAATTTTCTATGTGGCCCATTTGATTGTAAAAAAGATCCTGTCCGACTACCGATTTTATTCTTGTAAAAAATATGTTAGGTGAACACTAACACCTACATGAGTGATTAGATTGCAGAACGGTTTATTGGAATGCTTCTTTTGCGATAGTTGATTGATGTATGCCACACCCAGCTGAGAGGTTAATTTATAGCGTAGGTTAGGTTTTATTTTGACAGTACAGAAATCCTTTAGTTTCTGTGTACATAATTATGAGGAATATGTTTATAGTGGCGTTCTTTTACTGGCATCATCCCAACATTGAAACATCCTCTTCAAAACAAACTTTTTGCAAGGAAAGGTGAGACATTTATTCTTACTTGTTCACTTATATATTATTGATTGAATGATTTATTTCTTAGAGTGCGCAAGAGATGAGTTTCAATATCAAGAAAGCGGTTTGCTCGGTAAAGTCTTCAACTGTGCCTCAAACGGAAACTACGAACCGATCCAGTGCACCGGTTCTCAGTGCTACTGCGTCGACCAGAACGGAAGTCAGATCGGCACAACCACCGTTAATATTGCTATGATCGACAGTCTTAACTGTTAGGCAAGTAACTGTATCTGTCTGTCTGTCTGTCTGTCTGTCTGTCTGTCTCTCTCTCTCTCTCTCTCTCTCTCTCTCTCTCTCTCTCTCTCTCTCTCTCCAGGATCCAACTCTTTTCATCCGCTCACCTCCATCTATCTGTTTATCTATCTACCACCCACCTACATATTATATACTTTCTTACCTATGCGTTCGTATCCCGTACATTAGAACTGAATCTAAGTTTTCTTCAAACATACTTATTTTACAAGTTTGAAAAGTCTTTTATGGAAAAAATATTGCAACCTATCTCAACATTATGTCTATATTATATTCAATGAAAGAAAAATCAAATTAATACCGATTTAAGTACATCTTTTCTTCAGTTTTGTTGTAAACAATGAGCGATGGCATTTGCTGTTCACCTAGCCTTCCTTGTGCCATGCAAAAATGTATGTAGACCTTACAATGTTTGTTGATAATTATTATCTAAAACTACTTACTCTACTAAATATGCACTTATCTTCCTTGAAATATAGTTTTCGGTATAGTCTGGGTCAGCTTCGTTTATGTAGCATTGCTGTTGAATGGATATTTGTTACATAACAAGATCCTTCAATATAATATATCTTACTCAACCAGATCGATCAATATAATAATTGTAACATATCAAGACCGGTAAATATTGTTACGTATATCTATATTTTTTTAACTCCCGGTACTTCATTTTATTTAATTTTCGTAATGTTATTCATTTTTGTCAACTGTATAGAATATCTTTTGTTGTAAATTGTGTACGTAACTTGGCTTGTTAAGAACAATTGCATCGGATCAATAAATAAATGTTTACGTATGTGTTGGTAATTATTAATAATAATCTTAATAAAGACTTAAAGTGGCGCCTATTGCGTAGTTTATCAGTGATTGATGGGATTTCAACGTTTCCAGAATAATTCTGTAGCTTCCCATAGGTTGCGTGAGGTCACGTGAATATTCTTAACTCGACGTAAAATCAATAGCATATGGTGCCTCGTGGGGTCTATTGCGAAGTACATTTGCAATATACGGTGTATATAAGGAGAAAATTAAGCATTCAGATTCATTCCGAGTTCTGAAGTCACTCACTTATGTTCCCGTTGTAAATCTGCAGACGTGTTTTATGTTGTACTTAAATCTTTTTCGAGAGGAAAAACATGTGTTTGGACTGCTCAGTAGAAATAGAAAGTGCTCAATATTTGGACTACAATATTATTCTGGAACTGTTATAAATTATTGGAAGGAATTCTGGACAACGCCATCTTGATAACGTTACGGTTCTTGGAGGACCAGTACATTTCCGGTATTGAAATTTATAATGAACTTATTTAGGACTTTCACAGACTATTATAGTGACTAATTTGGATTTACTTCATAATACTGTAAGTTACTCTCACATATTTCATTTATGACTTTGACAATTAAATTGTTTGTTAAGTTTTATAAAACTTGTTGGTTTTGCTTCTTTTATGTTGTCTAAATGTGTGACCATAGAGTCTTAACAATCTAAGTACTATTTACTCTACATACAAGGTTTCTCTCTCTCTCTCTCTCTCTCTCTCTCTCTCTCTCTATATATATATATATATATGTATATATATATATATATATATATATATATATATATATATATATATATATATATATGCTTGAAATATATGTAAAATACAGATTTTACCCTGCCAATAAAAATACGTACATTTAAAATAGATACATTTTATCTATATTTTAAATCAGACGATTTTTGAGACTGAAAATCTGCTGAACATTATTCTCTTCTTGCTGGCTATGTATGAAACTAGTAAGATAAAAATAATTTCATTGTATGAATTTTATCTCTCTTTTAGAATTCACCATCCCACCGACTCCCACCGCATTGATGAAACAATAATTTGGATGTTATTATATACTCATTGAAGGATTTCTCCAAACGGGCCTACCTTATATTATACGACATTTTTGTCTGAAATATCATCATGTGTTAGGAACTAATCTTTGTTATTCTAAAAAACTCATTGCTCATGTAGCAGACGCTGGAGCTTTTGATATATTAGATTTGTCTGTGGATGAACTAAGCAAGCAAGCATTTGAAAGAAGAGATGATAACGTTGACGATGTTGAAGAATTTGAGTCACAAGAGAATCAACCAAGCAAACGCCTGAACGTGATATATACCATGTCTAACGATGGCTTTATGACAATTAACGTGAGAAATGCAGGGTTGGAAATGGAGGCAATTGAAAATATTATTCTGATCATTTAAATACTTATTTAGGATAAATGTTAATAACAATTCGCAAGTCGAATTGTTCAGACTATGAACCATGCTGTCTGAAGCTTATAACACGAAATATTAAAGAATACTATCCCATCTCTCTCAGAGACCGATCATTTACAAAATCGTCCAAGCACTAAATTTGAAACCAAAAAGCAACTGAACAAGGCTGGTATTGATAGAAATGGGCTCTCTTACCTAGCTGCTTTGCTATGTTTGCTGTACTTTCTTGAGACACTGTTTGGATTTAGGATAGAAGTCATACAGGTCATGTAGTTTAGGTTCCTCCAACAAAGAGCATGCAAGTGCATGGGCATACGAATATGTCATCTATAGCTGTTAATAACAATAACAATAAATGTATTTACCTTTCTGCATCTTGAATTTCTTCCAAATGGGCTTTCTACGTTATTTCTGATATTAGAATTACATGGGTTCCAAAAATTGTCAACAGCACGAAATTGTTCTGCAAGCTAGACTACATTTCCAAAAGATATCACGCTCCAAAGGAGAATTTACTGCACTCTAAAATGAAATGAATTTGATATTCGATAACGACAAATATGTAATCCTGCATTTTCTTAATACATTTCAATTTAAAAAATTTCATTTCTTTCATCTTATGATACCTAGATATCAATGGCAGAACAGAAATACACATACAGCGTTCTCTCAAGGCCAATCCCTGCAGCCACACGTTCTTGGTAAGAACTAATAACTCCAGTCCATCACAACTAGATAAGAAGATTTCAGCCAGATCGACAGAAAATACCCAAATCCCTTAATTACATACCAACTTAAAAGATTGTTCAAAGGCTCAGTTGTTTACATTATGACTCTAAATTTCAATTTTAAGTAGATCAAAGGTGGTGCTGTGTGCGTGACTATTGCCATTATTCAATTGTCTTTTTCTCTTTTTCTTTTAGTGCGTTCTTTTTATGATTCAAACTAAAGTAGCAAATCAAATATGTCAAGGTTACTGCATTTGTATACGGAAGTATGAGCTTGTTTTTTTTTTTTTTTTTTTTTCCTGAGCTATACTTCACTCTTGACGGCGTGCATTATAGCTCAGTAGAACTCGTTCATCTTTTTCAGTACGATGCAGTAGCGTATAAGTATAGAATATAAATGGAAATTGATTGCTAATTTCTATTTGCCTTTAATTCGAGATAACATTGTACCCAGTGTAAACTTAAATAAAAAAAACAACCTTTGTTGAAAACAAAATGCGTTTTGCTTCAGTCTTACTTCAGATTAAACATATAAGAATATTTGGTAGCAAGACAAATATGGCCTACATTTTATTATGCTCGAAGGCTACTTTCAGTTTATATTGTCTGCATTTACATTTTTGAGATCGAGATGGCGATTCCCTCTCATTTATATACTATTGTTACAAACCAGGGGTATTTGCTTGACCGAGCCGTGTCATACCCTGGCGCGATTCCGCTAGAAGTTGTTTAGTTTACCCTTATTCCAAAGACTTCCATACAACTTCTGTTGTAAATTAGAAAGACCAAAGTATCCATTCTATAAATAATTTTACTCTAATCAATACAAGACTACAGATCTCATAACTTTCCAATTGTCTTTCAACCGCACATCTGCATGGTTTCTCTTCATCAACTTTCCGTTCCGTCAGCATCTCACTCCGTAAAACCATACAACTTCCCCTAACACAGGGAACTATTTTTATTACGCCACCTTAGGTCAGTCAAATCATGGTTTCGAGTCACATTTCGCCTGTAAAATTGCATCACATTTGCCACCGTGGTGACATAAACGGTATCTACCGACGACAGAACAGTCTCTTCTTGTTTATTCCATTGTGTAATTGACCAGTCTCCAAACATAAATACTGTACCTGGGGTCACACAACCAATGTACACAACTAGATTTTAATAGGGACTATGGAACGACAGGGACACTCATGCGGATCTGACCTGAATTCACCAAAAGTAAACCATGGCATCATGGAAACTCACTAACACTTCACTCCGTGACATTTAATCCTATTAATTGGCTAATTATTTTCGGCTAAGGAATATTTCCACTGGACCGAGTTCCAATAATCAAACAAGTAATCACAAAATTCTAAGAATTCCTTAAAACTGGGCGCTATAACCAAATGCGCATACTCCAAATTTTTTACACTATTATATGACTCCAGTCAAGAATGATAATTGTATGTTAGTAAACCCCGTTAGGCACAGATGAAACAGTTTCCATGATAACATAATTTCTACCTTACTTATGATTTGATTATGGTCGTACTCAAAACACCTTATTAAACTAAACTGTACAGAGCATTGAAAAATATAAGATAAGGGCTGATGTAGCACACACCATCAAAACGTTTTGAAAAGCAACGGCTTTGTTCTAGTACAGAATCAAAATGTAGTATTATGTGTTACTATGAGCCTTTCAACATAAAGTGTATGATCAAGACGTAGTCTTGTGTGTTACCTTGAGCATTTCTTCTTAACGTGTATACATTTTATAATTGCGAATACATGAATAAGTCCACTGTATATATTTGTAATTTATACCAAGCATACGTAAAAGATTTATACGGAGAAATCGATGATTTTATACATGCATAATTTTTAGTTCAATCTTTAAAATTAAATGAGTTCCTATGGGTTTACGCCTAAGCTATTATCTTTTCGTGCATCTTTGCATGATTACAAATAAGTGAAAGAATTTTAACCAAATAACAGGTTTTAGTTTCATGGAAAACAATAAAATTAATATGTTGTTGCAACCATAGGAACAGTTATTGCATATTCAGAAGAAAAAAAATCAGAATAAGTATGTATGGTTTTCTTAATGGCTCCGATAAGATGCATTGAAAGGCGATTGTTGCGATAGGTGTACACAACGAGCAGCGTCATATTCAATGGGCATGGGTCCATAATATGCCCAGGTTTTGAATATCAAAATTATATGTCGTAAGCACAAAATCCTTTAAGATAACTTTCGCTGATAGACTTTGAAATTTTAAAAAAGGTAAATAAAGAAGGATCACACGACGAACTGACACTAAATTAAACAATAAATAAGCCACATTTTTAGTTTTTGAACTTCCAAAGTTTATTTTCTCCCTGACTTTGAAACAGAAATCACAATAAAGTACATGGAAGTACCTTCGAGATCCTTTCTCAAGAGACTGTGATAAGAAAAAACCGACATTTTAGCAATAAATTACAGCTTCTATGTCTTTTATTTTCCTTTTCTGTTGCCATTATTGATTCATAATATGTGGATGTTGGCATAAAAAATAAATATATTGTAAAGAATTTTTTTGTCGATCATCTGTTAAACAGCTTAAAATACAACGAAAGACTGATTAATGCGCAATAATTTATTTTTAGATCTCGTTAACAAGATCAGTTTGAAGTGCGCCTAAAATAAATAACTTTAATTGGGAACAATTTGCTAAGTTTTGCAATGCTTTAAAACTTATCTTTGATTTCATATTTGTGAATCATTTTTCCCTTATTAATGTGTACTGCTTTTCAATTACTTCATACACAATGTCTCCATCCGTGCATTTAAACTTGTTGTCATTAGTCTGATCTTTCTTACTGGTATATCATTGAAGATACACTTCTAAAGCTAAAAGAGTTGCAAGTGGAACTGTGAAATAACAAATATGTAGACAAAGTATAATCAAATATATATGCCTGCTTACATTTACTTATATCACATACATATTGTATGCCTTCATGGATACGACAATATTTCATTCACTTGCTCTGAATGATAATAATTTGTATTCCCATGTTGTCATGAAAGGTTACATGCTACTTTGCATCCAATCTTAAACATTAAAACGATATCTATCTTAATGTTGGACATCAGCAAAATGGCAATTTTATTTTCATGTGCTATGTTTTAACAGACCAGACTTTTCTCTCATCTATACTTGGTGGTAAACGGATATACATTGCTGATATTGTTATTGATGTTCTTTTTATTACACTTATAAAATATATCAGTCACCTCCACAGAAAAAAAAATTAAATTTAAGAACAATATAGCTTTGTATTGGCAAAGGCTTTGTTGACACAAATCTACATTGTCATAAATTCAACAGGTTTAAAGAGGAGACAAAACTATCACCTCGGTAAGATGATAATGACAATGTCAGTAACATGAGATAATATATGTATGTATGTATGTATGTATGTATGTATGTATGTTTGTATGGATTGTAGATAATTAAACTGAATGTTTTGGATAAATTGATGTGAGCTCATCTATTTAACTTCTCTCAGATTATCTTGTAAGTGTACACTTTCTTTACACTGACTTCAATTCCAGCTAAATATCTAGTGAAAGCAGGACTAAGTTCCTGGTGTATCATTAACCTCGATACAAAACAAAATTGGTAAGAGATAAGTAATGTTCAAAGCTGTTGTTTTCTAAACAACAACAACATAATCAAGCAGCTTCTTTTCTAATCTATCATGTGGTCTACGTGGTTAGAGCATCGATCTCGGAGGTCGCATGCTCAAACCCCGGCCTAGTCATACCAAAGACTGATAAAAATGGTACTAATAGCTGCCTCGCTGGGCGTTCAGCATTAAGAGATTAGTGTTAGGAATGGTCAACCTGGTGTCAAGATAATGTGACTGGGTGGGACATCATGCTACATGTCTGCCGTATGATGCTTCAGTGCTAGACATCACTATAAACTCACCACTGCAGACATCGTAGCTATATGATTGGAAAATTGTTAAAGCTACGTTAAAAATCCAAATCACACACACACGTATTATTTTACTAAAGAAGTCAAAACGATAATGGAGCGATAATAAAAATAATATAGTATAAGTGTATCCTTCCCAGTATCGTCTGCTGGACGCAAGATTTCCGTCTCCGGCTGACAATAAAATGGCACAAAAATAAAGCAATGCAGTATAATTATCGAATAAGCATTTATTGGAGAAAGGGATTATATTGCAGTCTTATGAATTTTTCTCTACTTGTAAAGCAACGATATGTATCGAATAATTGTTTGAAAGAGGGATAATAGAACTTTTAGCAGTAATTGATCATACCCCCCAAAAAACCAGCACGGCAACATGCTGCCTATATATATCATAATGTTGCATGTCTCAGTTTTAAGTTTCAACTGGTTGCTTATATTTGTCATTATATATACCAAGTCTATTTTATTGTACTTATTAACCATTTGTTGATACTTTCTCGAAATTTATCGCTTTGTACTAAATTTGTAAAATTTAAAAAACCCATAAAATACCATTGTTACTGCTTTCTAACCCCTAAATTTCACACTTTATACAGCGTTTTCTTTAAAATTGATATTGTTTTTTTTTTACAGCATTTTAGTCAGAAAATTTAATATTCATATAGATCCGATTTTGTTTAGTGATTAATTTGTCCTGATTTTATTTGTTCTACTTAATATTTACATTTCTTTATTATATTTTAAAATTTATTTATTATTTGCAGAAATTACATACCCTTTAATGATATAAAAAGTAGTCAAAAAATTTAAAATATAGAAAGTACTCATTACAATCTAATAATTTATTAACTTAACAAATGCTTATGACCCACACGCATTTTATTATTTGCAACAGCTATATACCATTACTCACGTTAGGTTTTAATTGTTGTAATTTTAATAAAACAAGTTAGATTTTTGACAGCATAAAACTTTTAAACACATAAATGAACGAAATTTTTTTCTTCTGGTCTAAACAAATGCCCGTTGCCAAATTGATTTAAAAATAGCCATTGAAAGAATTAGCACAAACTGTCGGAGAGAAACTAAAGGTATGAAGAAAGTATAGAAAGTTGTGCTTAATTCCATATAGAACCAGCATTTAAGAAATACATTTCGTTGAAACTCATAAAGAAAAACATTCAGCCGATAGCTAAATAAAATTACTATATTTGTATATTATCTGCATAAAGGATAGCTAAATAAATAAAATTCCTATACTGATATATTATCTACCTAAAGGACATACCTTGATAGGTTTAGCAAAGATAAGAGCTAAAAGAGTTAGATAAAAGTGTATTAAACCTGTAATACCTGAAAGTGTTAAACTTTAAGAGTTACATAAAAATGTATTAAATCTGTCATACCTGAAGGTATTAAACTTTAAGAGTTACATAAAAAATGTATTAAACCTGTAATACCTGAAAGTATTAAACTTTAAAGAAAACTAAGAGTTCAAGAAGATTTACTAGATTTCTGTATACCTCAACTAACATCGACTGAACTGAACATTACTTGGGATGGATTTCAATATGTTTATGAATTATTTCTGGCTAATAGGAGTTACTCATGATTATGGGTATTTTAATCTAATGAAGGGTATATAATCCTTGCTATTAAAGACAAAATTAAACACTAAAAGCGACACAGTTTTAATGGGAATCAGTTGAACAATGATAGCTTCAGCGTTTAAAGAACAATTTAAATAATCAACAGACCAAAAGGAATAAAATTATTTAAAGAATCAAATTTAAAGTGTCAACATATGAAGGATGCGAAAACCTTTAGAATTAATGAATTTCACTTGAAGGATGTACGATGTGGATTAAGCGGGTTGATAAAATAAACCTGGGCTCTATTGGATATTTAAGCTAAAAGGTGGAAACGAGTAAAGAACATGACCGGACTGGATCAATAATAAGAAATGTCCCTCTTAAACTCCTTTTCATTTTTTAATTACATACATAAAATCATTTAGACTCCTGTATTTTTTATTCATTTTAACTTACTCTTTTTAGTATTCTGCAAAATTTCTTTAAGAATTTTATTCTGTTTTCACTTTTGTTTCTCTTTTTGAATTTTGTTTGAGGCAATTTTAAATTACTTTTCTTCCCAGTCTATTTTGTTAAAACAAATCATCATTATCACTCTCACAGAATTGTGTATATTTATTGCTTATGTATTATATTTGGAATAAAATGTACACGAGTTTCGATTTTGCGTACAGTGTTACCTGAGGGTGGTTTATTTATATCGTACTCTATTTCAATATAAAGTGTTAGGTTCACTACTTGCTGTAAGTGCAACGTACTTACAATGAGAAAACCGATATACCTGAGCTCAAGGCCGTGTATTGTAACATAGCATTATAGTTACGGATTGTGGTAGAATCTAACTTCACATTACGAAAAGTCTTGTCAGTGAGCGATCCACTTTACAACGTAATATCTCCAACTCTAGAGGAATGTGAATTATAAAATTGTATTATTTACCTTTCTGTATTATAAGATATAATTGTTTTATTCTAATATTTATTCTGAATTTTATATAGTTCTGACTTGTGTTATCTAATTTAATATTAGATTTATAGTCTGTTTTCAAGTTCGTCTTTATATAACTGCACAGAAGATTTATATTCACGTTAATGTTGCATGTATTACGGGAAAAGAGGATGTTACTTCAAGTCCTGTAAGAATCTCGTCAGATACAGGTTCGAATATAAAACTAATCAGTGTGATAAACTTATACGGTAGCCCCGATGTTAGGAGTTTTATAAAATAATCTACTCCACTTAGGGACATGCGTCACGTACGTCATTGCATGTTGTACATGACCGTGTCACAGATATAACACAGATGTTATATTTTCAGCTGAAGGGAAGTAGTGACGGAGTGATACAGTGATAGGGGCAGAGATGTGCTGTGTATAGAGCCATGCTGTATCCGTGTTTTGTAGGCACTGTGTTGAAGGTGTAGCCTTAGCCATGGTGTTAATTTGTGTTGGCATATACCCGGTGTACTATTGTCGGTCGTAACGCTGACGCTGACGAAGATAGTGGTTATCTCGTGGTTAGCGACTGAAGCTTCGGGAACAATGGGTCTGCATGGAAGAAAAGGGGTTCTACTGATCCTTAGGCAGACCAGGAGGGGCTGGCCGTTTGTGGTAGCTCCTTGACCATCCGGGAGAGGGGTGGGGCTGAAAATAGCCTCTGGTTGCGAACGAGACGCCACAAGATACATGTCCCAATTTTGCTGAATAAACATTGTCACTATACGAGTGAAAATCATTTATCACTATCTGAGTGAAAGCTTGCCATCGTCATAGTTTTAAGTCATTTATCACTATCCGCATGAAAACTTACCATGGTCATTCTTTGAAATTCAGTTATCCTTATGAGTGAAAAGCATTCTTACCATTATTTGTGTGGAAATCGTCTATCACTGAGAGGATCGCCATCATCATTAGCCGAGTGAGAACTTGATCATATCATTGAGTAAATAATCATTGTCTATATTTTTGCTTAAGTTTTGTTTAATTGCAATTCATTCATTATTGTTGACTATTCGTATTAAATTACATGTTACAATTCGTTCCAGTTAGGAACAGTAATATTTATTGTTATGTCAGTTATTTAATTCAGCGCGGAGCACTTGGTTAAAAATCTTGTGTTGGAATTTATGTGCACGAAAATTGGTATATGAGTTTCTATCTTTAATCATATATAAATAAACATTTTCGTTAACATTATTAGTGGCTTCACTGTAATCTGACCCAAACCCGTTTCATCTTGTTACAATCACTTGTCTCAAATACATATATGTTATTCAGTATTATTCCTAAATATGCAATAATTGCATTATATGCGGTATCAATTATTAAAACCATAAGTGTTTCTTTGCATCAGACTTATTTATCTTATTTATTAACTCCACATCTTTAGGAACTACCTCGAGATTATTAAGCTTTTCATTTGGTTTCGCGCTGGATTCACCCATAATCTTAGTTATTACTTCCGTTTCATTTTTGTTTTCTGATTATGTGGTTATTCCAGTTATAACTACCACGTGTAAGGTGATTACAAAATTAGCAACCTATTATATAATGTCACTAAAATATAAGACGTTATTACAATCTTCATACCTACATATTTCGTGCTTTTCAATATAGCTTCTAAGATAATCTAAATAAATATCAAGAGGCCCAATTTGTCAAAGATCTTTAAAGTATATATTAAGTGTAATGTAACATTTAAAATACTTATATTCATAATTATTCTTAATCTAGATTTATATTTACTTAGATTTATAACTTAGTAACTTCCTATTTGGACCTTCTTTTGCCCATTCCTGTATAAGGTAGTAACCTTGATTTAGGTAAAGGTCATTGCTGCGACATCTTTTAGGTATCATTGATATTTCCCCTCTTAAACTGTACACAATATTTGAAACAAATCAATATGCGTTACCATATCTAAAATATTATTCTGGTTAATGTTAAGAAGCATCACGTGCCAGACATGGAATGGAAAAAAAAATATTAGAAAACTGAATCTAATTTACCAGTTTTAGACACATTTGCCTAAATTCTTCGAATATAATCTGCAGGTATTAAGACGTTTTATTTTCTAACATATTCCTCAATGTAGTGTACCTAATAATTTAAATTTGGAAGTGACTACAGACTTTTTAATCATATCCATCATCTTACAGAGTGAATATTTTTATCCTGAAACAAACTATAAAAAGTTCGAAAGAATCAATATAGCTGAACGTATAAACACATGCCCTCAAAGTGTGTTGTAATTTCCTTTGCATGAACACATTTGTAACCAGCGAGACTATTATCCTAGGTAGCTGTTTATTCAAATATTGAATTAAAGGAATCAAGAAATCCTACTGTCATGCATACCATTGCAATGCGTATACAATCAAAGCACATGCGTTTCTACCGGAACTTGAGGGTTATGGGTGTGTGTGTGTGTGTGTGTGTGTGTGTGTGTGTGTGATTTAGATTTCTTAACGTAGCTTTAACAATTTTTCAGTCATCTCGCTACGATGCCTGCTGCGTGGCGGTTTATAGTGATGTCTAGCACTGGGGCATCATGCCGCAGACATGCAGCATTATGTCCCACCCAGTCACATTATCCTGACACCAGGCCGACCACTCCTAACACTAACCTCTTAATGCTGAGCGCCAAGCGAGGCAGCTGTTAGTACCATTTTAAAAGTCTTTGGTATGACTCGGCCGGGGTTCGAACTCGCGACCTCCTGCATCCGAGTCGGACGCTCTACTATTTAGGCCACCGGAGCGGTAATAAATTTGAGGGTTAAATTCTTTAAATGCGACTTTACAATGAATGCAGTCGTTCTAGATTTGTAAGTAGTTCGAATTCGAAAATACTTTTCAGGGGCTACCGAGCGACTTTCTCTCTTAGTAGTGAGTAAAGGTGTTGTGGTGGTAAGTGGTACTGGATAAGAATCATACATATCCTCTTCAAAATCTCCAGGGTGAATATCTGCACAACACATCATGGAGAGTGTTGATAGAAAACATCGCCGTCGATTGGCAGTCACTATCACTGTGGAATGGAGAGAGAGAGAGAGAGAGAGAGAGAGAGAGAGAGAGAGAGAGAGAGAGAGAGAGAGAGAGAGAGAGAAAGAGAGCATCACTATATCTAAGATAATATACTCATTCAGTTTCAAAGAAAAGAAACATCCAAAACAAGTCAATTGTTGATTGTGTCAAGGTCCACACCATGAGACAGAAGCAGGAGACGCTTTTCGATAATGTATCACATGAGAAACTCTTTGACATTTAGATGAACATGATTACATTGAAAATATTGAAAAAATGTGCCCTATATTTTCAGCATTTCGTTTAATCTCAGCTTGTATTTCAAATTTTATCTTATTTGATTATATAATGTATCTGGCATAGCCCAATGATTGGGTTTCATTCTCCATATTTGTTTCTGCTGCTGATTTTCTGTATATTTGCAGCTTTAGGTCCAAATTGCGCTATACAATCATGTAAATTCTAATGTAACCAGACACATTCATATTATTAACGATTCTGTTTTCGATCAATGGTATGAACTTTGCCTCACATTCTTGGATTATACTTTACAGGCAAGGTGTCCTTTTGGGTACACAGAAGTCTATCTATTTTGGATTCCAAATATCATATATTAGTGTCACTGTGGCACAATAAAGTTATATGGTTTCTGCGCAAAATCAGATGTCGAAGGTAAATTAATTCTAATGACCATAGGAAAATGGTTTCTACGCAACCAGTAAGTTCAAGTTCTAATAAAGAGAGATACCTTTGCTAAAGATTGCACAGATGTTGCCCTTAGAAATGAAATAAGTCTGTTGATTTAGGGAGGAAGTTATCGAGGTCACGACAACTAGGGTTCAAGAAAGCAAAATTGCTTCCCTGAAATAACGAGACTTTCACTGAATACACCTTCACATATTGTTATGGATATCTTTGGCATTTTGATCATAACAACTACAGGTCAAAGGCCAAGATCACTGTATTTTGAAAGAGAGAAATTTGTTGGAATCAAGAATTCAAAGTAACTATCACAAAGGCTAACTGGAGAACAGTTAGCGGGCTTGTTATACATCGCTCTCCGTTCTCTTGCTTTGTGTGTGTGTGTGTGTTTATTCAACTTGGTGAAAACTAAATATTTCAAATTACAAGCACAGCGCATTGACAGAGAACCATTATTTTGTGCATCCTTTTAGAACTTTCATGTATATTAACTGTTTCATTAACAAGTCTTTCACAATTGTGACATTGTTCGGGATTTTCACGAGGTGCTTTAAGTAAATCGTTTGTTCTTTCTTCTAGTATACAAGAATATATAAGCAGACATATCGTTATTGTTTTGTGTGTTAGTACATATATACATACATAGACAAGTAGATACATACATACATAGATACATGCTTACATGCATACATACATACATACATACATACATACATACATAACCGCAGTGGCTGTTGGGAGAGAGGCAGACTTATACTCTAAGGGGCTGTGGATTCGATACTAACCTCAGCTAACCCGGGTTGTCTGGTTCTTTGGGAATGAACTTAGTGCACATTTCCATACTGCAAAATAAGGTTGAACAAACAGTGATTTACTCCGTAGATGCAATGCATCATGAAATCATAGCATCAAAACGTTGGCTACTGGGTGTTATCTGTTTGCTCCGATTAAGCTCGAACAAAGTCACTGATATTAATAGTTGTAATAAGATTTTCATACTTTAATTGGCTTTGTCTATAAGATATTTCGTAAAGAGATTGAGGATAAATTTTAATTAATGATTACAACAAACCGAGGGAACTTTGTGTAGTCATCGGAATGCGTTGTGATGTCAGTAAGATACAGTTTAAAAAACAAGCAAAATATGTTAAATCTTGCCCATGTCTGTATAATAATTTCTTTGCGCAAACCTTGTTGTTTATCGAGAGATTATAAAACGTAAATAAAAGTATTTGTTTCATTTATGCTTTTAAGATTTACTCCTTGGATAGTAAAAATCGTCTTTACATGTACATTTTTCTCCTGTCTTTTAGTAAAGCCCACGATCTATTCAGGTTCTTCATGCTGTTTTCCAGTCTGAGTATTGGCAATCTGGTCTTCCTGATGCGCCTAATGAAATACTTGTTCCTAGCAATTTTCTTAATACCCGGGATAGATAGATGCATGCTACCAAAAGGGTTTGAAAGTGGGGATAAATGTAAATACAAATTCGGACGATTGTTGGACATAGTTCTTCCTCACCGTATGTATGTATGTATGAACGAGGATATATATATATATATATATATATATATATATATATATATATATATATATATATATATATATATATATATATATATATATATATATATCTATATATATATATAAAGCCAGAAAGGAGGAACTGAAACAATTACGTAAATTATGCATCCTCTATTAACAGTTTTCCAGTACTTAAGCCATTAATGCAGCTTTTTGTACTTTCAACGTAACCTTACATAACTTTCGATTTATGTATAGAAAATTGTTTTCATTTTTTAAGGTTAAATGAATTATGTCAGCATGCTGATGGTGGATTTCACGCACAATAATCCCATCATGAGGGTATTCTGTTCTGTTCTTCTGAAGTCCGCTGCAGAGGTTTAGGGTCAACGGACCAATGCGTGCACATCCGTTCGAAACCCAATTGGAGCATCGTTGATTCCACGACAGTTTGAAAACATACATTTTATAACGATTCCTAAACAATATCATTGTATGCATTTTATAATGATACATATGTTTTTCTTATGTAAAACATGTGTCTTATACAAATATATAATTGGATACATTGATTACTAGACGGTGAAAATTCGAAACATGTTCTGCTGCTTCATCAGCTATCAGTAATGACGGAAGGTCCTATTTTGTTAGTAAATGTTAAGATGTTTAAAATAGGAATGGAACGTCTCAATTATTCAAATCCTCAAATATTCAGACGCAGAGGAAGGTGATTGAATAGTGGATAAATATATTTCAGTTTTTATAATTACATTTAAGGATCAGAGTAGTTCTGAAATTAAAGATAACATATTACATATATAATAAAGCAACAGCAATGTACCGCTTCGCATGAAAAAAAAAAAAACTGACAACTATTCTTCGTATGTACCTATAATATGACCCATCTAGATATTCAATAGACATATTTTGAAAACGAATCAACAATTACAAACCTATAACGTATGCATAACAGCTTTAAGGTTGACATTCTATCATTCCTTAAATTTTTTTTGGCATAAATATACTGTATCAACCATTCCTAGAAATGTTTGGTCTATGTATTTAAAGAATTCACTAGTAAGTGTTACGTGTAGTAATAGGTGCAAATGTTCACAAAAATTTGTTTGCCTAAAGACCTCGTCACGGGTCAAATATGATGCAAGTACAAATGAGAATGATTTCGAATTTTGATGCTAAGCTGATGGAATGAAAGGAATTACTGCATTGAAGAAATTTCATTTAAAATATACCCTCCGTAGACTCCTCCATTTTTTTCGAAAATGGTTGTCTTCGTCATATATATCAGGTGTAATTTTAGGCGCTAAAATTCCCAAAATGTTGCAAATAGAACAGTTTTGACTGTCTGCCTCAACTACTACCCACGACGAAAACTTACGTATTCTTTAGTAAAAGTAAATACTGTGAGAAAAGTAATCGATTGTAAAAATGTGTTATATATACAGAGTTCATATTTTAAATGGCTGATATCATATTGATTTTCACATTAACGTTATTACGTGCTTAGCTAACTACATGGTTGCTTCTTCGGGAGTTTTCCAGATTCTATCATATTTCTCTGATGAGGAGTGGAACGAAAGCGTTAATTTTCCGTTCAGATACACTTTAAAGTTTCCTTTTAATATTTTAGGGGACAATATGTACAACTGCTGTATACATGGCACTTATTTTGAACAGTTAAGATACATTTTAAAAGATAGGTTCAATGAAAGCTTTGCCTACGTTTAGGGAGACTCTTTTTATGGGCGTATTCAGCATTATGTGCATTGATTAACCAAGATATTGATATGTTTATAAGTGCATTGTTGATGTGTTTTTAATAAATC
>JAECUM010036295.1:0-11910 GCA_016617855.1 Megalonaias nervosa
TCGTGATGAATTTGACAATATCTTTAGAATCAGTAATTACACTATCTATACATGGCAGCTTCCCTATGTTTTCAAGTAAAAGATCCAGACATTGAGTCGTGCATGGCGAGAAAACAATATTAGGATATTGCTGCTGGAACATCTTACGAACTGCAACACAATTTGATGCACTGTCCATAATAACTTGTACAACACTTTCCATGCCATACGATTCAATGCACTTTGATATCTCGCCAGCAATAAACGATCCGTCTTTGATTTCACCGGAAGTATCCAAAGCATTGAGAAAAATACAGCCGTCACCAGTAGCTGCAAGAAAGTTAACAATGGGCTTGTTCTTCACATTTGTCCAACCATCAGACATAAGCGTAACTCCGTTCTTGACGGCTTCTTCCTTAAAAGAGGCCATAAATTGTTCCACTTGATGTACTTCCCCAGTTAGCATTTCAGTTGAAATTTTTATTCTGTTTGGTGCTTTATAGTGAGGACCACATTTTGCCACGGCAGTTATTGCATCCTTAAAATAAGTACTGTCGGCAATAGCGAAAGGTATGCCGCTGGCATAAAACAAACGAGCGACAGCTTTGTCTGCATCCTTTTTTGTAGCACTCGTGAACATAGAGGGTAACGACATCTGCTTCTCACTTGCCTCAATACTAGCGGCTTTTGTGGCTTTATCCAGTGCGTCGAGTTTTCGTTTTTTCGCTTCCGCTTCTAGTCTCACTGACTGCTGCTTCTGTAAGGCCTGCTGCACTTGACATGGAACTTTGGAACATTTGCTGATGCCAAACTTTGGATCTCCAAGTAGGTGACCTCTTATACGTACAACACCACCGTGAAATTTTTTATTACAGTAAATTCAACTAACTTTGCTCAAAGTGACGTTATCTTTTTCATCTAGTACTAAAACATGTTTCCATTCTTCACTTTTTTCTTTCGGCATTTCAACAGCTATACACAAGAAATATTTATTTTAAATTCGTAATTTACTATAGACAATCTTAATCGTTACTTACCCCCTAGTTGTGTATGTAAGGTTTCAGCACGAGCCAGTATCGTTATGTAGCCCAGGCAGCTCGGCCTACAGCCCGAGCTGTCTCAGCAGGAAAATCGATTTTCCAAGAAACACTACGATTATTATGCGGAATATTGACCGAAAAGTTTATAAAAGATGTTTTCGTAGACAACTAAGCCTATAAAGAGACGGTAAGTTACTGCCTGGACATCACTGTGACAGACTGTCACCGCATGTGGTCGATTTTTACCCCCGCGCAGATTGACCCCCGCCGTCACTTGGGACTGCGGCAAACATATTTTGCGCTTCAAACTTGGCGCTGAAGTTGGCCATCCCTCTACTACGAGTTCACGTTACTGCTATGCATAATCTCCGCCAGTATAATGATATTTGTTGCCAAACTTCAAAGGGACACTTGCGAGTTGCGACACTGACACCTTGCAACTTGCATAACTTGCGACGAGCAACATTTTCGATGGACCGACCGACCGACCGACCGTGGGAAAATGCAAAATTTTGATTTTCTTCCACGAATTAGCGACTGAACGAGCAGCAACATTATCAAGCGTGAGAAAATAAAAAAATTCAGGACAGGATTTGGTCAAATTAGTATAAGTAAATCAATAAATTAATAAAAAAAACGAAGTTTTTTGGAGAAAATAAAAAACGTAAAAAAACGTTCTGAAAAATAAAAAACGAAAAAAAACGAGTTTTTTAGGATAAAATAAAAAACGTAAAAAAACGTTTTTAACAACTATGATTTACATGGACTCCTTCTGGATTGTCGAAGGTCTTCTGGCCTTCCTGATGTGAATGATCTATTGATAAATCTACAGGGACATCTTGATTTTTAAAGATGTTCTGGCCTGCCTAATGCAAATGATCTGGCTATTATGTTACAGGGACTCCTACTGGATTCTCAAAGGTTTTCTGGCCTGCCTAATACAGTTGACAAATTTATAGGACTCCCACTGGATTGTCAAACATTTTCTGGCCTTCCTAATGCAAATGATAAATTTACAAGGACTTCTCCTTGATTGTTAATGGTCTTCTGGATTGCCAAACGCAAATGATCTATCGATTATGTTACAGGGATTCCTACTGGATTGTCAAAGGTCTTCTTGCCTGCCAAATGCAAACTACAGTCAAAGGAATGCTGGAGAATATGATCAGTCTTGTAAAAAGGTAATACACAAGCTTGCTAGCTAGCCAGCTCATTAGTTTTCAAATGTTACAGAAATTTTAATTCATTTTTGCAGTTTAACAACTCCTTTTATGTTTTGACTTTGTTTTGTATTTTTTGCACTTAGTTAAACTAAAAGAGAAATATAAATGCTTTAAAATTATGTAAATGTTGTTTCATTTTTACATTAAATGAAAATATATTTGGTCATACCTTTTAGAGTAATTGTGCAACATTTTATAGGAGAAAATTGCGTGTCCAACAGGTATTTGCATGGAAAAATTGTAGGTCGACGCAGATGAAAATAACCAAAAGAACTACTAGTTTGGATGTTATGTCTCATTTCAGACTGTCTTAACAGTTTACTTAGAGACATTTATTTTCTATCCTCTCTGTTAGGAAATGAAAGAGTTTAAAACTGAATGAAAGAAACGCAAAAGAAAAAACTAGAAACTTGTAACAACTGTTAATATTACTCATAGGATCTGTGATATACAGTTAATGACGATGTAATGTACCAATATTTGGCGACCATCAAAAAAAAAAAAAAGATGACCACGTCAGTGTGATCTATGTACTTTATACACAAAGAAATATTTTTCTGACATAGGCTAATATCATTTACTTAATGAAAAAATTTTTTGAATTTAACACCTGCAAATCGTTACATAAAATAGCTATTAGTAATGAATATGTCAGAAAGAGCACAACGTACGTGCTTAGAACACCAGCCTAACAGTGGCACCAGGAAAACTTCAAATTAATTGTTAATGATAAAATTGAATGAATTATATGTGACCATTTCGATCTACATGCACACGTATTTTGTTTTGGAATGATGGAAACACTGGTATTTTCCCACCATTTTAGCTTTTAATGTGGTTTTGTGTTTGAGTTTCACATTTAATGGGGAGGGGGGATAATATTTTCAGTGCTTAGGGCCCTGGAAAGCCTTAATCCTGCACTGGAAAGAGACCTACATTCTGCAATCTGCCAGACAATGCCTTTAAATAGAGAAATTCTGTCGAAATTCTCCTTACATTGCTTTAGGCAGAGTAACTTTGTAAAATATTCGCTCGACATGACCTTAAACCGAGAAAAACAAGGATGAAATTCCCAAGCCAGGAAGAGAGAAACTACTAACCAAAACAATTATGAATCATTATTAAATGATAATTCTCCATACTGTTGATATAAAATGCTGGCAATCAAACCCATACACGATATTCACAATACAAAGCTGACTTGAAATTCGCTTGACTTACTTAAGAACCAACCGATATAAGAATGTATGATAAATTTATGTTGAATTTCAACAATCCTTACTAAAATTTATGCTGCGGAAACCAATGATAGGAGGCTCGAAACTTAATCCACGAAAGTATGTCGTTGAACTCTAACAATATCAACAAACAAAAAATGCATGTTTATTGTCAGAGCTATATTGGAAAAAGATCGCACACAGAATGAGCGCTAGAGTGCCAAAGCTCCTACAAATAAAAATAGTGAACATCAAACTCTTTTCAGGTCTGATAGATATAAAGGTACAGCCTAAATCTGGTTGAAATCCAGCAATCCTTCATAAAGCTATGCTGTTGAATAGAATGTTATGCCCGGTAATCACGGTAAAATAGCTTCTGTTTACATGATATCGTGGAATATTAAAAATCAGTCTCAGTCATGGTCTCATCACAGCAAATCTGCATCCTGGGAATGGATAATTAGGAGCTATAACTCCTGTTTATGATGTTTTGGGTTAATGAAAATCGAACGCAGACATTATTGTTATTAAAGCTAAATGCCTAATTTGATTAAAAGTCTACACATATTGGTAAAGTTGTGTTGCGAGTTAGAGCAATCAGAGGCTGATATGTCATGGACATGATGTTGTAGGACCACGGAAATAGAACGTTTTTAAGTCTTATGAAAATGCTTATAAAGGTGCTTGCAAAATATGGTTGAAATATAATGTTTCTTATTAATGTTCAGCCCCGTTAATGTACGTTAATGTACGTTCAGCCCCGTTAATGTACGTTAGGAGAACGGGCATTTAGGTCCCATAGCTCCTCAGTTGACGACATACAAGACTGAAAAATCGAACTCTTTCCACGCCCTATCAATATAAGGCTAGATACTAAATTTTAATAAAATCCATATATTACCAGTCGAATTATCCAAATTTGAATTGTTGACAGACGTAAAATTGGTGGAAAATACAAAGTAATTACTTTACGACCCTACCGACTTTGCCCTACGAGGCCATAATTATACAATCTGTATGGTATTGTGTCTTAACTAGATTTGGATTCGTCCCCAATGGCGGAAGAATATATTATACGATGCGTTCACAGCCACCATTTCTGATTCCGATGGTGTATGAATACTACCAAACAACCCACGACTTAAAATTCTTGCAAGATAACATTCAACATCTGGAGGATGAATATGAATTCTGGCAAAGGAGCAGAAATGTTTCTATACTGAAAAATGGGAAAATGCATAAGCTGAATCATTATGCATCACCGGTAAATTGGCCAAGGTAAGTACTTAATTCAAATACTTTTATCTGTGTCTCCTATACGTTCCTTCTCATCTATGCAAAAGTGACACCTGTTTAACACATGTTAAACCCAGTCTTAATACAGAGTATCTCTAATACCTATGACAACACTTCAACATATCCCCAGCTACCCTACATGACTGATATATATATATATATATATATATATATATATATATATATATATATATATATATATATATGAATGATTGTATGTCGCCCGATCTTAACTGTTTGTTACTTAGTTTGCTTATGTATGGTTACTTTCAACAGCATGATATATTTTGTAAACTTACAAGCTGCCATACATTTACTTATCTGCGTTCTTTCTGTTCCATTTCATGTGTATTTGCACTGAGATAATTATATATATTTCCTCCATTTTGCAGACCAGAGTCCTACAAAGAGGATATTATCACATTCGATGGAATGACAGAAGGTCAGTATGGAATTTTTATCAAATTAAGTAAACAATAGAGGGACACATGGAGACCTTGTAACAATCTTTATTTTTGTTTGAAGATTCGTTCATGTAATGAAAAGGATGTTCAATTTCTTGTAGAATAATGAAATTCCACGTACGCTTAATGCTGTATGCAAATTAGCTTGAGATGCATTCATACTTTCTACACTGAACATGAGTGATATGGCTGCTGTATTTTCAGTGCTGTCAAGGATAATTTGTGTCTGAAACATAATAAGTTTAATCATGATTTAATATCTTTTAGGACAAAAAGACATGCAAACAAACATAGAAAAACGCAGTGATATTATTATAAGTAAATTTTCTGAAAGCACAACTACTCATTTTGTGAAATTTTGAAAGCATGGAAATTTTGTAGATGAATATATAGGTAAATTGTGTTGAATACTTTGTAAAGATGCTTGACAGTTTTGAAAATTTTGGTCACACATGAGTTTAAACTTGAATAATCTATATAAAACTCTCAAAGAAAAACATTCAGTAAATATTTTTCAGTGGAGAAGAGGACTCTTTTACCACATATTGCTTCCTCCTGTGAGTCAGGTTGGGATTTCTCTTCCCGATGGATGAAAAGGGACCCTCATCAGCCCCTGACACTAAACACTACAATAACCAAGGACATCGTACCTGTAGATCTCAACAGTGTTCTGTGCTGGAACGAGAAAATTATGGCTTACTTTTACAACATATCAGGTATCGTATCAGGTTTTCTTGTTTCAAATAGGGTGTGAGGACCGGCTCTGAATGTTCAGTCACCTATCACTTGGTCCTTTAGGGTCAAATGGGATGTGAGGACCGGCTCTGAATGTTCAATCACCTATCACTTGGTCCTTTAGGGTCAAATGGGATGTGAGGGCGAGTTCTGAATGTTCAGTCACCTATCACTTGGTCTTTTAGGGTCAAATGGGATGTGAGGGCGAGTTCTGAGTGTTCAATCACATATCACTGAGGCTTTTAATGATTAACATCTTACTATTTCTTTGAAGCATATTCTATTTTGAAAGCCCTTTTACTTGAAATCCATGACATCATTAGCTCCACCAGCCATAGCTGGACTCTGTAGTTGTAAATAGCTCTCTGATTATATATTAGCTGCTCTTTCTTCCACGATATACTTTCGATAAAGCCATAACATCTTCTTGGTTTAATATGTTAATACAGTCACTAAGATTCAATCTTATATTTTGTCTTATTTTGGTAATCTAAGGGAAGTTGAGCTTGAAAATGCATATCTTCATTACGTGGAACCATTCCAACTGAACACATGCTATCAAAAGGTAACGAAATCAAGCAGATTGTGCCTTAGCTTTATCGTAGCGGAGAAACTAGCTAAACCATCTTTCAAGTAAATATTTGAAGCATGCAGTAGTTTCATTGACAGGCAAAATAAAGTTCCTATTTAAAGTCGATATTTCGATATTAAAACAATATAATCATTTGCTCGTTGGAGCAATTCACCGATAATAACAACTACAATAATAACAATTATTTGTAACATCATCTTGGTTAACATATACATTTATATTTAATTCTTATGCGTAAATTGAAATAAACAAAAATCTGATTTCAAGACCAATGATACACGCAGAAGAAATAAATGCACAAGAAGAAACTTCAAATCAATAATCACATTAAAAAAATGAATATTTTCATCTTAAGAAGAAAGAAATGCAGTTGGTTATCTGCACTTTTAACTTTCTTCATCGTGTTATAAACCCAATTACAATGCGTGTCTGTCTAGAAGGGTCTGACATTGGAATAAGCTAAAAGCATGTTTATTCCACCTAAATGTCCAAACATTAATTAGCCTTTACACTCGTTGCCATGACGATGTATAACAATAGTTAAGCATGTGCTATTTTCAAAACAGTGCTTTGTTAAAAATCACATGTTTCCGTTGATTTTCCTTGTAAAAAGAAGCCTAAATCAAGTCATATTGACTATTCATTGAGAATCCTTTTTGGTGAAGGAGCAGCATTACATTTTAGCGCCTAATGTGTGCAAACGAGATCATTGTATTCACATTTAATTGACCATATAAACATTTGGAATAGAGGCAAAATTTGAAATGATGAACGAAAACTATTGTTACAAAATAGGCTCTGCGACATAAAATAATTGAAATATATACACGCTCCATTTTAAGTAATGAAAGTAGAAGATTAGTTGCAACAGAAAGAGCATTACGCCTATTGCCCTTTGCACCATGGAAATGACACGTCCACGTGCCCTTTCCTTATCATACAAAATGACACGTCCCGTACCCTTCTTTTGTGGAGAAGAAAATGGATTTCAACCTTTATTGTCAGCGCTTAATGGTTAACCTGACATGCATATTCAACAGTAAGTAATATAATAGGCAAAATGCATTTCATTAAATATTTCCGACCGTCACGTCCCCTTTCTCGTCCTCGTCTTACAGCCTGACACCATGCTAGCCCTTGTCATTGTTTATACAGGCGCTGTCACAATTTTCCATTAATGCATTGTTTTCTCATTTGTTGTTTTCTATTCACCTTTTCAGCATTAAAATTGCCCCAGAAAATATTCAATATATTTCATTTGTTTTCCCGTGTTTCCTTCTAACTTAGG
The DNA here is from genome assembly GCA_016617855.1 of Megalonaias nervosa. NCBI lineage: Eukaryota > Metazoa > Mollusca > Bivalvia > Unionida > Unionidae > Megalonaias > Megalonaias nervosa. Next base: position 7,835 of record JAECUM010036295.1, read on the forward strand.
AAATTTCCTGGAGCAGGTTTTTGTTCACTTGCATTATTACTCACATCGCAATTACATTTGTACTACATCGTTTCCCGTGGTGATGCTCGCATCGTTAGAATACGAAAATAGACGAAAACATTTGCCAGTTTTAAGATTTGTTTGTGCTTCTTTGAGTACTCAGGACATTACGTCCAGAGTTTTGTCTTTTGAGCCGTTTACATTTTCAGACTGTTCACATTTCCAGTTCTTTACTGTTTCAAGAGCAACACTAATTAGTTCTTTCTCTTCAGAAAGCCTTTTGTTACATTTTTGTTTTGGAATTGTTCACTGAATTCAGTGTCACTGAGAGTTAGCATAAGAAAATACTACAGTCTTTAATTGATTTGTCCGATTATAAAATGATTTCTTATAGAAAACACGTTACACCGCCAACAACATCGTGAGATTTCCAAACCCAAAGACACCAAAAAAACTTAACTCTAGATAATCTCTCATGTAACAATGTGTTTTAATCATATGAAGTTAATATTCGTATTTTTGACGCCTTGCATAAATTTAGTGGAAGAAAACCAAGATATTCACTTGGTGAGTGTTTGGGAACATGCATATCCGTGGTTGATTTAATAAAAAGAAGCAATTATGCTTAACAAACAAAACAGATGGTCATCGTAGCCCTAGTGATTCATTCTGCGAGAAGGTACGGTTCTCTGTATACATCTTGTGAGTTCTCTTTTTATTCATTTCCTTTTCTCCCCTTTCCCTTTCATTCTCACTGTAACCTTGATTTTCGTTTTTCATGTTCAATGCTTTCCTTGTCATATTGCAAAGATATGTCGCCATGAACTGATTATGCAATATATCTATCTATCTATCTATCTATCTATCTATCTATCTATATATATATATATATATATATATATATATATATATATATATATATATATATATATATATATATATATGAGACATCATACTGCGATACAGTTTACTCTGTCAATAAGTATATAACTGTGTATTGAAAGGAAAATAACTGTATAATCTGTTGGTTTCTGTTTGAATCCTTAATTTCTAATCTTGTACTGCTTGTAATTGTCATTCATACAAATTAAGAAGCACATATATTTAGATTAAAACCTGAGAGCAAATATTTCAAAAGCTATTCATAAACATGCATGAATTTTCCTTTATTATGTATAGTGATCTATGATTGAGACAGAGTCGGAAACATTGATCTGAGCATCGATTACGGGGCACAATTAACGAAATACATTGATGAAAAGTATCTGTTGATCGGTACTTTGATGAGGCAATGAAATGATAACGAGATTTATGTATCATCTTTTAACCTGCGAATATCCATAGTCCATAAACCCATTTTGTTCCTGATGACTCCGTCAACTAAACCGCTTCATTTTTATTAGATCCAGAATGGTACTTTTAATACTGTAAATTTTATGAAATTACCAGGATAAATATGGTATGACTCAGTAAACACCAGGTATTGAAAATGTACAAGATACCATTTTATTAGGACAACTGCCTCTTCAAAGTAAAACATTTATTCCCACATAACGTAGACATTTCTCTTCTTTTGTCGGTCTTATGTTCTTTGCTGACTTGGTTTTTCATTTGATGGAGAGTATAGAACTTAACACACCAATACATTAAACATTGCAATGTTAGATTTTTCATGGTCAGCAGTTAAATGCACTTCATGCATATTGATATTGAAATAAAAAAGTAATACAAAATAGTTTTGCATTTTTTTATCTAAAATATCCTGACTTGTCACATTTTTCATGCTGATGTTAAAAAATCACTAATCTTGAAGGTAAGGATTTTAATTTGGTTTGTATTACATAGGCAAGTGTAAATCTTACTAGGTTACACTATTTAAGTTGTATATTTCTATGGCATTCTTTTGCGATCTAACTTTGAAACTGTGAAATCGCTAAATTTTCTTCACTGTTAAAAAATTCTTCCGTAAAACACTTTATTAACTTATGTGGTACTTAAGGTTCTTGTACTTTTGGATCAATTCATTTTTTTTTATCGTCGTACCGTTTCGCACAATTGAAATAGGTTTAAAGATATTGCACTATTTATTTTCATAAATGGGACATAGCAGTGTCTTTACAAAATGCCCGAACGTACACGTAAATCGATCCATATCTGAGCAAAGAAAAAAGTAGTTGTAACCTATTTACTTCTTGAAAAACAAAAACAGAAATATTTAGAAGGAAAATATTATGAATCTTTACAGAAAAACCATTCTTTATTTTCTCATCCAAAATTGCTGAATCCTAACCCTAAAAATCTGGTTAATTTCGCATGAAGTAAAAGGTTTTATCTTTCAAAGGAAATGTTACGAAATCAGTGCATTTCCGAGCTCATTTTAGGAATTTTTTGTTTGTTTTCTCATTCCCTTCAGTTGCTAAGAAAATATGGTTTATTTCATATGAAGAAAAAGGTTTTATCTTTTGAAGGAAATGTTACCAAGTCAGATTATTTCCAAGATCAACATAATAGAAGACGAGCATCTATACAGGATGTTTTGTGGAACAACGATGTCGGTATATGGCAGGATTACTCAGTCAGCAACGAGAGTCATCGCGACTACTTCTATGCCTCCCATATTTACCCGCTATTTGCAGACTGTGTCTCAAATGATCAGAATTCCGTTGAGAGTGAGAAAAGAATTATCGCATATTTAGAGGTACCTATTTAAACGTCTGCTTATCGAAACGATAATAATAATAATAATAATAATAATAATAATAATAATAATAATAAAAGTTGGTCACATGTCTTTTAAAATAACAAACTTTCAACAATTTTGGTTATTATCGGCAATTATTATACTAGGTCAATTGAAAGAAATTGCCGATGATTTAACATGGAACTTTCAATTTGATAATGAAAGATGAGATCAAAATTAAAAAAGAGGATGGGACCACGGACAATTTCGAGCAAGGTATCGCCAGCTTGTGAGAGAAATTATTATTCTATTGATTTCGCGATAGTCAAGCGTCAAAACGAAAACTTATTTTAAGCGCTATGTTTAAGTTTTCCTTGCTGTACAAACAATAATAATTTATCCATGTTTGACTCGAAAACTGTCAGTAGATCAGATGTAATTTTATCTAGGAATACCAATTCATATTAATAATGTAATACAGTCAGAAACCTTCAGCAATCCCTCTATCCAATATTTACCGATTTTTTGTGAATCCTTTCATACAGCCAGAAATCAATCTTTGCAGCAACAGCAAGTTTTATATTATGAAGGAGGAGTTCCTGCTTCCACCATTAACACAACTCAACAATGGGATTTCCCCAACGCGTGGCCTCCTCTTCAACATGTGATGATCAAGTCTCTTGCAAGAGGCAAACTACAGACTACAAGAGACAAAGCCCTGAACCTGACATCAAAATGGATCTATAGCAACTGGAAAGGATGGAAACAGACCGGCAAGATGTTTGAGAAGGTATTCCCTCTATATCGCCATGAGTACTTACGTATGTATGTATGTATGTATGTATGTATGTATGTATGTATGTATGTATCTATCTATGTATCTATGTATTTTGAGTTTTGTTTCTAATAATTCGTTCTAATACATTGCAAAATTAAGCAGCTTACTTCGTCTCCATAAGATTTTAGTATCATATGCCCCACAGTTGCCGGCCCTTATAAAAGATTTGACAATTATTGACAAAAGAGGCGTAAGTTTGATGACTAGGTATTCTCTCGTTTCATAATAGTTTTAAGCACCGGGAATATATATAAAAGTTTTTTGGAAGCAGAATAAAGAGATCACAGATACAATAAATTTACACTCGATTCGAAGCAGAATGAAGAGATCAAAGATACAATAAATTTACACTCGATTCGAAGCAGAATGAAGAGATCAAAGATACAATAAATTTACACTCGATTCTAAGCAGAATGAAGAGATCAAAGATACAATAAATTTACACTAGAAACTGCTTCTCTTTATACAGACATCTCTCTCTCTCTCTCTCTCTCTCTCTCTCTCTCTCTCAACACATACACACACAAACAACACACACACACACACACATGTATATAT
>JAECUM010036296.1:0-36896 GCA_016617855.1 Megalonaias nervosa
GGAAACTCCTGTGCGAGGTGTGGTGTGCGAATTAGTGACTGAACAATTTGGATTCGCGACTGGAGTACGATCAGTTCGTTGCGAAAAGTATATTTATTACCTCGAACAAAAGAGAGCATGAAAACTTATGACCATGTCACGGCCTTTATCAGTAGTGATACAACAAATTCCGTGGAAGGAAGTCGCTGACACTATTCAAACTTTGCAGGATTACCAAACCTTTTCACAAGAATTGTTTTCTTTGAATTTGGGACGTCCTGTGGTGTTCGTGTTATTGACTTCCTTTCAGGGATTTTGTTTCCTAGCAGATTCCTTGCGGATTATTTACGAACAGTACGTACAACAAAGACGTGATGGTTGTTCCTTTATATGTAAACGAGAGACTCGGGAAACAAAGATTCGCAAACTTTAGCCACTGTATATGCTTACGGAGATGTGCATATAGCTTGCGACCTATACCCCACTGGCAAGATGTTCGTGACTGGATAGGTCTCGGTTTTGTTGCTTGGACGAAAGAAGTGGCTCAGTATTCCCAAGATTTGTGTTAATGAATTCGAACGTTCAGTGACGCTTGTGATCTTTAGACCTGTGCTAGCCACAGTGCCAGAAGAAGAACCGGACAGAGAGGAAAACCACTCCATTCAGGAGAGTACTGTCATCGACATCGACACCCCAGAAAAGCCATCGCGGGAGGATATATGTGAGACTGTGACTAGTGTAGCGACTCGAAGAACATTACAATGTGTCCATAGGACATTACATCTGCGTCAAAAATGTTGTACAATGACTTGTTTGTATAGCCTTTTGATCGTTTTGCATGTCACGTTAAACATGTATTTAGTCATTTGGCTCTTATGTGTTTTGTATATCGTTTCCAATTTTAAATTTTTGAATAAATGTGTCTTGAAAAGTATAAAAACTCTTGTCTTATCTGTGGTCGTTTCAAAATTGGGAACACCTACGCTAAGGCTACATCTGCTGTTTCTTCTACCTCTTCCTCGACTTTCAAAAGTCATCGACGAAATATTAGATTCTTTCAGATGGGAGGCCTTGTATCTTCGCCATCCCTTCAACATGGTAATTGCTGGACCGAGTGGTTCAGGCAATATTGAATTTGTCAAACGTTTGATCGAATACAAAAGTCAATTAATCGATCGTCAACCTCAATGCATCGTGTGGTGTTACAAAGAGAGGCAATCGGCTTATAGTTTTCTTCAAGAAAGTCAAGGAAATTCCATCGTTGTTGTGGAAGGCATTCATCGCGAAGACGACGGGATCGTGTCTGACACCAGTCAAACAAATCTGGTCATCTTCGACGACATGTCAGGTGATAACGAAGAAGACATTAAAATGTGGTTTACATGCAAATGGCATCATCGTAACGCCAGTGTAATTTACCTCGCCCAAAATTTGTTTCAACAAAGTAAAGCCCATTGTACCATCAGTCTCAATGTTCATTTCATGGTCTTTTTTAAATGTCCTAGAGATAAATATCAAGTGCAAGTGTTAACCAAATAGTTAAGAACTCCTTGGATTACTAATGAGTACAACGATGCCACTCAAACACCTCACGCCTATTTACTCGTCGATTTAAAACCCACCATCCCCAATTATTTGCGATTTTTGTACCAATCTGTTTCACAAATGGTGCCAAGACGGAGGGCCTGTCTTGTACACATTCCCCGTCGGTCTGAAAAAAAAACAAAACTATAAAAACCACCGACACTTCTGCTCTGTCTCACACATTATCTACATGACATCATTTCAGTCTCATCTTCCAGTCAAATTGATTGGTGCCCTGTACGGCATCAGTCTCGAAAACAAAAATCCACAAATACGTGCTCGTGTCCTACAAGCCATTCTCATAGATGTCTTACGATGGGTTACGGTGACAGCACGTCATTCTTTATCCTGGACTGACAGCACCCTTGTTCAAAGGAGTGGTTTCTCCTTTGGTTGGAGGACTTCCTTTAACTACTTTACCCAACCTTCCGAGATAAAGATGAAGAGGTTAAAACGGATCCCATTTGCGGAAAGACCTCATACGTGTAATCCCGCATTTACCTCCCAATCCTCACGTGACTGAGATTTCTCAGTTACAACACGAATTGCAATAGTTGATGGATCTCAGCGATTTGTCACTAAAGGAAAAAGCTCAATGGTACGGCCAAGTTTTACAACGTCTTCAACTCTTTCACCAGAAAGCTTTCGAAGAAACAGCTCAGCAGACTCTGAAAGATAAAGGCCATGATGAAAAGTCAATCGCCACCACCATCACTAACAACCCAGTGACCAAGACAGACGTAAACACACGGATACCAGAGGAAGAAGACCCAAGAGAAGTCTTTCAAACACCGTCAGCAGGTCCCATCCCTAGCAAGATTGCCTTCCCCAACACCTCAACGAGAAGAACTCACAGCTTGGGTTAAAAAGATGATGTCCACTCTTCCTTCGACAGAAGTGAAAAAAAGATGAGAAACCAGAAGTGAGCAAAGAAAGCAAGAAAACAGACATCCCATTCCCACCACTACCACCAACACCACTACCCTCGACATCTACTCCCGTGGCACGCCGGAAACGCCATGTCGATTCCAAACCACCCAACCTAAGCAAGAGGAGCATCAGTGAACAGTGGGTGACGTATTGAAGAGATAGTCCTGATGAAGAATATTTAGCTAGCATTTACAACAATCCTGAATATTCTGCTGGTTACGGAGGATTTCTAAAATTGTATCATGCTGCCAAAACCCAACTGAAAAGTGTACGTTTACCTCAAGTGCAACTATGGTTACTGGAACAAGCCACGTACAAGTTATACAAATCCATTCGACGAAACTTTTCCAGAAGTCGCACCCAAGTGGAGCGCATCAATCATCAATGGCAAGCCAATTTAGCAGGTATCTCCCATTTGGCCACCAACAATTGCGATTACAAATATTTGTTTTGTGTCATCGACGTCTTTTCCAAATTTGCCTATGTCGTGCTGTTGACTTCCAAATCGAGCAGTGAGTTAGTGCGAGCCTTAAAACTGGTGTTGAACAAAGCAGTCGTCGTCACCCTCTCCGATGGCAAACCAACAAAGGCTCCGAATTTCGAACCAAGCTATCCAAAAGAACTGAAGAAAAGAGACACCTATTTTTTACCAGAGTTAATCCAGAAACCAATGCCAGCATCGTGGAACGTTTTCAACGCCTCTTGAAAGAACACATTTGGAAATATTTTACGCATCAACACACCCTGAAGTAAATCGACGTCTTATCGCGCCTGGTCAAAGCGTACAACCAAACTTACCGTCGGAGCATTGGATCCCCGCCCCCCCCCCCGAAGTCACCCCCGACAACGAAGTGTCCATGTTTGAGCGCCTGTTTGCTACGTCCCCTACTGCTGCTGTCCCCAAGAAACCTGTCCTGTTGACGACAGGAGATTAGGTGCGCGTTGGTAAAACCAAACGCACTTTCGACAAAGGTTATTGACCCAAATGGACCACCGAATTGTTTCGGGTCACTAGACTAGAGCGTGGTCTCATTCTGTCGTCTATACATTGGAAGACATTAACGGCGAAGTGTTAAAAGGAACTTTCTACTTGCCCGAGTTACCAAAAAAGAACACGAGGTCTACGACATCGAAAGCATTCTCGATCGAAGAACCCGCAAAGTTGGCCAAAGTCTTGTCAAAGAAGTCAAAGGGCGTTGGAAAGGAGATCCCCCGAGCATTGATTCTTGGATAGATGCTTCGCAAGTCATCGACTAGAAAAAGTGACCATCATGCCGTTCAACACAGCATCAGCAACAACAGTGATCACTCCTACTCCGGGTTCTTCTCTGCAAGAGTTACAACAGCAACCCCTGTGGTGCGCCGAAAGTGTTCCTACAATGCAAATCGTCTTTATCTGAAAACCTTTATGGTGTTTTCTATCGTCGGTGCCGCTATTTCCAATTTAAGTTTGCAACAAGGAGACAAACAATTGTGAACCATTGTACTGAGCTGTTGCATCGGTTACCCTCTACTCATGAAATACTCTACCAGTAGTAATAACTGGAGCCTTGCAGCGAACTCTAGTCACCATCCAAACATTCACAACAACCTTCTTTTGGACACTCCTTTAACCTCGAATGGCTCTACGGAAACCAGAACTCTGGAATTATGAATAACCAATTTTGCTTAACTTTACCCAGTGACAGTTCCATGGATTTCTCTACAATTCATCGACTGTCATTGCCAAATTACCTCAGTCCATCTAATTGGATCACGAAGCGCTTTGGGAAGTGGCTTTGATCGAAATCATACATCCCACGCAAGTCCAAAATGTCAGTGGAAATCAAACGAACTTTACTATTGAAGTCCTGAATGAACAAGTGCAACAACGGATGGATGCCAACGATCCTGGTTTTTACCTATAGAAAAAGCCACCACCAGCCAATTCTGCATTAAGCATCTATAACAACAAAATTTCGGCAGGCGCTCAACAGCTGGTGGAAACTATTGGTGCTATTTTCGAAGATCAATTTAGTAAAGTATTGGACAAAACCAAACGAAGTACCACAAAATAGCTCGTCGCCTGCTGATGACAAAACGTTGCCCATCACTTTTCAGCCCACTTTATTTGACATGTTGGGTGGAGAACTCAAAATGTCCCCCAATTCTAGAGACATCAATAACATTACTGATTTTACAAGTAATTTAGTTACCTTGTAGACCTGACTGATGGCTTGAATTTGACCTTTGTGTACTCCGATGTGGTGGAATACAATGTGGTGGGAACACAGTCGCACCGTTACTGCGAGTCATTCCATTCAAAGTGGATTCTGCCGCGACAGCTTGCGAGGAAGATGGAAACACCTATCTTCACCGAGAATTTGTACATCCTCGTTATTTGCTTGTCAGTAAGTCGTATTTAGACAATGCCAACATTGTCATAAAAGGGGATCTGGGACAAAATATTCCATTCTTGAAAGTAAAACTCATGGTGAAACTCCATTTTCGAAAACGATTACTCTAACAACTTATAAGTCATGCATCCTGTGTACCGAGGAGTCGCTTAATAACGAGGGCATGGTTTAGGAGATATGCTGAAATCTTCCTTTTGTTATGTAGCTCCCATCTTGAAACCAATGGAGACACGAGGATTGCACGCCTTGAAAGATGTCGCTTTGACGCAAGGAAAAGAATTTTTCTAAAATATCATCATCGACAAACAAAACCCGAAAGACGCCTTCTCGAGAGCAGATACAGATGTCTCGCTTCAAACTGGAAAAGACATTCTGGGCCGATGATAAACTCCTGTAAATGCACTGTACGCTGCCGAGCAAAGCATTCATTCTTCCCTTACGCCACAGCAAGAACAAGACAGAAATAAACGACGAAGACACCTCTCCAGAAGACTTCACACACGCGTTGCGAGAAAGACGAAGAAAAGAAGAACCGTCAAAGAATGAGACGTCTTTGATTATTAAACAGAAAACAAATGATGCACAGAGAGTCTTGCGAATGTTCCAAGTCAGAACTGGATCTGTTTGCCATGCCATCCACCATGACGACGATACAAGAATCCCAATGGGTAGAATTTCACCCCGTCTCCTCTTTGACGACCTCAGCCCCCATCACATTTGAAATCAAATTACAGACCGAAGATTACATCGATTTGAATAGCAGTTACTTTTACCTGAAAGTCACAGTTTTCCAAACTGACGACACCGCTCCAGGAGCGGATGCCAGTGTAGCTCCCGTCAACAATTTCGTGCATTCTTTGTTCAGCGAAGTGGATTTATACCCGAATAACAAACTGGCCAGCAGCAGCATGGACACTTACCCTTACCGAGCACTCCTAGAAAATCTCTTGACTTACGGAAAAGACGCCAAGAACACTCATCTGGATGCTTGCACAGTATGGAAACCTGACACAGCAGACGAGAACAAGTTCAACGACCCAGCCATGACAGAAGATGACAATCCTCAGAATGCAGGCTTGAACAACCTTCGAAAGAAAATCCTGCAAGGACGTAGCTTAAAACTGATGGATCGCTTGCATTTGGACGTGTGGTTGCAAAAAATGTATTTGCTGAAAGTAGTGGATGTCCATCTGAGACTGAATCAAAACAGAACCGCTTACTAATTCCGAGTACAAAATCATCATCCAAGAAGCCATACTCCATGTGCGACATGTGGAAGTGTTGCCTAAAGTGGGAAATGACATCAGTCACACTTTGAGCAAAACGACCTCCAAGTATTTTATACGACGAGTGGAAGTGAAAACCTTCACCATTGCCGCTGAACTTTTACCAAGATCGAGAATCGTCTTTTCCAAGGACAGTTGCCCAAACGTTAAATTCCTTTTATCGTCAGCAATGAAGCACTCAACGGAACCGTCACTGCCAATACTTTCGAGTTTATGCATTGCAAAGTGTCCAAGATCGAAGTCAGTCGCGATGGCAAGACCTTTTGTACCAGACCCATGGAACCTAAGTTTGCCAAGAAGAATTACTTGGGGTCGTACTTGTCCCTGTAGTTGTTGTTGTGGGGTTTAACGCCATTTTTCAGCACAAGATAGACTATACATGGCGGCCAGTATTAATGGTGGAGGATGAAACCGGGAAATTCACGGAAAGAACCACCGACCCATGAAGCCACAGGACAGTTAGGGACCAACAGCAGCCACGTCATTTCTTACGGCGACTATGCAGCAGGCTGCGCTTTGTGGGCTTTTGAATTTGCTCCTGACCAAGGCAGCGACGAGGTACATTTCCACCCTTTAAATCCGGCCGACTTTGTGCGGAACTTCAGTTTGCAGAAGCTCTATCCAACACGGTGAACGTCATCTTGCATGCCGAATTCGACAATAGTCTAGAAGTTAACAGCTTGGGAGAAGTGATTCTAGACTGTTAGGTGCTATGGAAGTCTTTTATCCCTCTTTGGGCTGTGTAACCTCTTTGGAGATGGGAGACAAGGATGTCTTTGAAGCAGAACCAAAAGACAAAGACGAGGAGGACATCACGATGTCGAAATGGCCTGAAGAAGAAGACCATTTAGTCTGCTGTTTTGCACAGCATCTGGCTGAGAAAATTATAGGGTTAAGCCAGAAACATTGTTGTGGCTGTCAAAACGATCATCCCAGTCAAATGTATGACGATAAATGTCTGAAGATGAGTCAAGAAGAAAAATTGGAAGAGTATATGGATGACGCCTGGGGTCTCATCTCGGAAGAAGCAGTGTTGCATAAAAGACTTGCGTGATCATTCCTCCCCTCCATTGACTGCTCCGGAGATCCGTCACATCGAAGCGCTCTTTCCGCAGAGCACAGAGGCAAAGTCCTGTTACTATTGCTATTGTAAGTGTTATTTGGTCTTCTGTTGAGTTGTGTCTGTCACGGAATTGTATAAATCCTTCTATTTATTAAATGCATGTACTCGGGTTTCGTTTTTTGTGTACAACGATACCCGAGGGTGATTTTTGTACATTGTACAAATATTTTAAAACAGTGAGTTCGGTTCATCCCTGCCGCACGCTCGAAGTGCTCTACATGGGGAAAACCGACTTACGTCTATCACGGCTACATGGTACGTATATAAAAGCCTCACCGTAAGGTGATATCTTCACATTACGGAACGTCTTGTCAGTAAGCAGTCTACTTAGGAACTTGCACATCTTCAGCTGTAGAGCTGACCAGAGTGATCAGAGTGATCCATGGTGTTCGCGGTCGACGTGGTACCAGCTACAGAGCTAGCTACAGAAGTTACCCATAGCAGCCGTAGAGCTGGGTGAACAGTGTTGCTGTTCAAGTAGAAGATGATCGGGCGTTGCTGACCGAATTGGTGGGCGCTGATTGCTGGATTGACCAAGGAATTGAATGGTGGTCGGTGACTACCTATAATGCTGATTGCTTGATTGACCAGTGTGACTGATAGCCAAGTGTGATATTGACGGAGTGTTTTGTGTTACTCCATGAATGTAATCTTTTAGCCGTGGGCTAATTTTGGGGTTGTTATACTCAGTGTTTAGGAAGTGTAAAGATATTTTGTGTAATATCTGCCCTATCAAATCATCGTTTTACTATTTGAGTAAAATATATCAGTTTTCACTATTTGAGTGAATACATCATTTTCACTACTGAGTAAAACGCATTCTTTGTATCGTGTGTAATTACCGTGAATCGTTCACCTTTGTCTTTGTACTGTGTGAGATCATTTAGTTGTACTTATATTTGTTGCATTATTAGGTTCGTGCGGATTATGTTAATTTGTCCAATATTTGGATTTTATACACGCACGTATCAATCATAATTCTTTTCTCATTTAAGTCGTACATCAATAAACATTGTATTTGTATCACCATCAACAGTGTTCTGTTATAAATCCGAAATCCCAACTCGTTTATCTTGTTACAGTGTCCGATGGGATACGCTTTCGAGAGAACTTTTTTCCCTGGTTGTGTGTTCTTATCTGCCTTTTCAAACTAACTGTTTGATATGGTTGGCTATTGGGTATTGAGTTCTCCTTGGGTAGTACGGCTTTCTTTGTTTCCTTGGCTTTATGGTACGTTAGATGATTTGTGTTCATTAGGTCTACGATCTCTATTTCCCTACGCGTTATAGGACATTCCCAAGACTTTGCGTGGTGTTGGCCTAAACAAATGACCCATTTTTGTCCTGTATAATTACATTTTTCTGCATGTTTGGTCTGAAGGCGCATTTGTTTGTAAACTGTCCCCATCCCTTACATTCGCTGCAGTATCGGAGTTTGCTTTTGTACTCTTCCAGGGGATTTGATTTACTATATGGGCTTAGTCCTACTAGTAGAGGTGGTGTGGTTTTAAATTCCACTATTGCTACATTGGATTCCTGGTTAATTTTATTATGTATCCGGTAGGCTTTGGCTATGTTTGCTCCGTTGTAAAATAGATCTTCTTGGAGCTGATTGTTGTCCATCATCAGGTGGACACCTTTTAGTTTAAGTAACTTCTTGAATGTAAGCATTAGTGACAATTATTCATGATTGGTTTGCATGATTAAGTGGCCCGTTTTTCCTTTCGCTTGGTTCTTCCTGTCTGTGGTAATGTGCCTTGATGAGTTTTCATTACGTCTACTTACTGTGACACTGGTCCAATTATTTTAACAAACGAACAAACGAACAGTCTGACCATCCATTCTTGACTCGTCAATCCTGTGAAGGTGACTTCTACATTAGCCCTGTTAAACGATGTCCATGTGAATTTACATCGTGTCAGGCAAAACCTGATGTGAAAGCCAGAAGAGATATAACATGTTAGAATGATTAAGGCAATACAAGATCTCATAGAAGAGGTCTTTAGAGAAGAAATCAAAAAGGAGCAAGAAGAGTGGACAGAAAAGTACAGACTCCATAAACAACAGCAGAGAGAGCATCAGCAACAATAAAAGTAGGGGCAAGAAAGATGATTCTTTCACTGTCGTGTGGACACCAAAGAGTTCTCCTTTTCCGTTCGAACAAGCAGGCCGTATCTCGTGGGACAACCTGCAGCGAGACGGGGACGTAATCCCTGGCGTTAAGACATTGCCAAAACACCTAAAACAAAACTGTCCTTTTTAGGGCTACCACCCTTCACTCAATCTCTAGAAAAGAGATAATACTGTATTGCCAAATTTGCGTATTTTTGTGTTTTTATGTTATTGTATTCGTAGGCAAATAGACGTTTGTCTATGAATACTTCATATCCCTTGCCTATATGATAGTTTGGGTGGGTGTGATTGCCATGGGGTTGTATGTATTGGTGGTGATAGAGTGTGTTAATAAAACGTTGAAGAGAGTGGTTATTTTAGGTCGGCGAGGTCCGTATGATGTAATTATTAGTTTTGTGTGACGGGGTGTTTTCCTTCACGTCCATGCTTCATGCATATAAAGCGGAGCGCTCGTCAGTCTGGCTACCATTGTTGACGTATCAACTACAACAAAATGAGCAAAATCGCAAAACTGTTAGAGCTCCAGATGCACATGGAATATGCCTATCGCCTCCTGGATGAGCTTGCTATGGAGGCGATCCAGGAAAGTACAAAGATTGAAGAAGAGCACATGAAAGAGAATAAAGAAGAGAAGAAGAAAAAAACAGTTTTGCCTCACCTCATCCTAAGACAAACCTGCGGTGAGGACACCACCACAACTCCAAGCAATACAACTGCTTCCACCACCGAGAGTCGCTGTCCCCCAGATTGAGAACCGGGAGGAGGAGTTGGAAAGACAACGGCAAGAGTGGGAGCCTCAGCGCCAGCGACAAGTACAGAGACAACAGCATCTACAGGCAGGTCACAGAGTAGTGAGGGAGAGAAACTTCACTGAGGAATGGGATAGTGAAGCCACTCATCCCCCAGCTGCGGCCCCAACTACAAGAATAATTTGGGACAATGATTGGAATCTTCGTTACCTGTGTGGTGCTAGTTCTGGGAGGTGCGGACATTGACAAGGTGTATCTGGAGTTCTTAAAACAGCCCTTTCAGGGTTAACCATATCCGTAGAAACGAGAAACTAATCCACTGGCATAAAAGTAGGCGTGTGTGTGTATGTGTGTGTGTGTGTTTCCCTAAAAAAAAAACATCTCCCTACCCTAATAAATGTTTGTGTGAGAGTTTATTAGTGTGACTATAAACACTACTTCATTTTGCTTGTGTGATAGTGTGTGTGTGTGTGTGTGTGTGTGTGTGTGTGTGTGTGTGTGTGTGTGTGTGTGTGTGTGTTTGGTAGGATTGGTAATTGTATGTATTTGTGTATGTCTTTTTTGAAGAAAAAAAAATTCCCTTCTCCACTATGTGTTGGTATGAAGTATAGTGTCATTTTTGTTAGTAATAGTGTGTTGGGTTGTAACAAAAATATGTAAAATAGTTTTTTTTAGGTCCGTGCTACTATCTCTATGGGTTGTTTGGTATGTGATATGTGTAGTTGGTGTGAGATGATGTTTTCCTTCACGTCCGTGCTTGAGGCATTTAAAGCGAAGCCTTCGTTAATCGTGTCATTCATCATTGATTAGTCAAAGATGGCTACAAACCAAGTGGAAAAAATGGTAAAATTTCAAGAAGTAGTAGATAACCTGAACATAATTGAAGAATTGGTAGAAAAGATGGAGGTAGGCTTCTACAGCTCCAGAAGAGTAAACAAATAGAGCTGAATAATTTAAGAAAAGTAAAAGAGATTTTAAAAGATGTCTTGAAGAAGGAAAAAGAGGACAAGGAGGACAAGGAGGAAAAGGAGAAGATGCGTAAGGAGAGGAAAGAGGAAGAGAATGAAAAGAAGAAAAAAGAGGAGGGGAGGAGAAAGAGAAGGATGAGAAAAAGAAGGAGATGAAAGAAGAAAAATCTACTGTAGAAGTTAAGGGGTTGGTGGAGAAGAAGAAGGGAGGAGACAACTTAGAAGAAAGCCAAAGGTTTTTTCAGGGCGACTCCATTGGCTCGAAATGAATTCTATTATATTTGAAACAAAATGTTTTGTTTTTCTATTGTCTTTGTTTGTATATGCATATCTCTATGTTGGTGTATGTTTTGTTTGTCCCTATCACACTCTTGTCCATAGACAGACACACCCACCCAGTTCCATTTTCCCCTTGTCCATAGACAATTCCAATACATTTTCATATGTCCATAGACAAGCCCAATACATTTTCATTTGTCCCTAGACAAGTCCAATACATTTTCATTTGTTCCCCAAGTGAAAACCCCCTCTTTTAACACAGACGTCGATGTGCCCCTACGGTGCCCCCTATTATTACTAATCTATAACTAAAGTTTATGGTTTCATGTCTGTAAAAGCTACATTGAATTTACTGATAACCAGTGTGCAACGCCATTAAATGCAAATGAAACTATACTATAAATTCCTGAATAGCGGTGAAAAATTTAAGTTCTTCCTTTTCTATAGATAAGGAATATCCATGAATTTTAGAAACAACTTAAAACATTACATTTATAACATTTTATCATAATTTGCAAGACCTTCTGAAGGTTTTTATTTATTTATTTATTTATTTATTTATTTATTTATTTATTTATTAGGACTTTTTGGTCTTAAGTGATGTAACAGAGAGACACAAAACCGCCAAGTTTAGTAAAATCAACAAATAATTTATTTCACTGGAATTCAACGTGAAAATTTAATAGGAACTTACAGAACTGTGATTAAATTCCAAATAATTCCAAATGTTGTATCTCAAATCCAAAAGTATAGAATATTCCGAATGAATTACAATAGTCTTGAAAGTCTTGATGTATCACCATGATAAAATACAGAATATAATCTCTTTGAATGAGTCCTCAATAATGCCAAAGTAGAGTTTAAATCCAAAGTCAATGAAAACATTGTAATTCCAATTAATAATTTGAATAAATAATTGCTCTCAAAATATATCAGAGCGCAACTAAAGTGATTCCAATGACTGATCATAAAACAGTAATGAATAATTGTTTACCCAATCTCCTTAATAAAATGTTTTAGAAAACTGATCATTTCTAATGGACAAAGTCACTAATTCGTAAAGAAGGTCACACATTGAACTTAAAGGTTAGTAAAAATTTGGTTTGCTACTTATAATAAAAAACAAACAGGATATGTAAACATGTTGTTGACAAATGACCATTATCTTAAAATATAATTTACATTCAAAGGCAAAAGTTAAGCACACAATATAAACATAAAAAAACACAATTATAGCAAGTAATACTTATCTGTAGTACTTTTTGTACAATTTTCTGGGAGAAATAAATATGTTGGTAAGGCTTTGTTATCTTTGATTTTCCTGAACATGAGTACATAATCATTCCGTTGTCCATGAATTAAGCAGGAATAAGGTAAAGGGCACATTATTATTAAATCAATAGTAACTATCAATTTATTGCTTCATGTGTATCTTTCCTTTCAAAATATTTCCTTTCTTACTTTAGATTAATTAACATTCAAGAAACAAATTTAATTATATTGTAGACTACGAATTACTAAGCAAACTTTCTGACAGTGGTTTATATAATTACTGCATTTTATTTACGAAATAATAACATACCAAGGACAACCCGCACAACTGTGACAAGCAGAGTAGTTTGAAACTGAAGGACTTTTGAGATAGCCCACATAGCTGTCTGAAAAAAAGATATATATTAAAATAAAATGACTTTAAATAAAGGTGAATATGACTTGTACGCACTTCATTTATATCACAATATATATGTATTACATTATTAACAAGTGGGATAATACATACAATGTACATATTATTTTAGTTTGTGATTCAACTCAAGCAAACTGATTATTCTCTCCCTCTCTATCATGACATCCTATAATATCTTAGACCTAACATATCACATTTTTATTCCACACGAACATTCATCTATAGGATACGATAAATCTCTTTTATACATGTTAGTCAAAATCTGTTTATTTAAAAGTTGGAATCGAATTTTAAATTAATTGATGATATATCGACTTGAATGCTATCCACCATATCGAAGATTACGCAAACATGAGCATTTTGCAGACGGTATGGTCAAACACTAATTAGAGGCATGTAAATTATTGTTGTAGCAAACTGAAGCAAGTGTATCAAGAAGATAAAATGATGCTGTTTTTTTTTTTTTTAAATCAATAAAATCTTGTTTCATATAACGTTACTTACCTATTTTAAAATTCTCCTTAAAGAATATTAGATATTTAATTTAATTCAATCAATTTCCTTAATTATTTGTCAGGAAACCCAAACTTTATGCACATCCGTTTAGGCTATTGTTCGTGGTTTTCATTTCTGTCTTTTGACAAACCGAATCACATACAGATCCCCTTTTTTTGTTGGAATGACATGATACGTAAAGGAAAGAATACTACTGACTCGTTTGATGGCTTAATTAATTAATGGGTCTTGCAGACTTCATCTGATTTTAATCGATTTTCCTATTTGGAAACTGTACAAGCCTTACTATTATAATATTTATCACTAACTCTTCATAACATTTCGAAATTAAAAATAAATTAAACAGGGCTTTTCATCAAAAATATCTATTATATGTTATGGCAATAAGCACCTACGAACTGCATATTTTGGGAAACTCCGGGAGTGGATGGGTCTGAACTGCAATTTCCTTAGTTCTTTCCATGTAATGACATTTCGCAGATTGCACGATCTAACTTCTCAGATAAGATACTACACTGAGATTTGGAAGTACTCGTATGAGACTGAAATGTTTGTTTTTTTTTTATACTAAAAATCTGTTGAGAGGAAAATGTATTGACAAATGAAACTTTGCGGGTCAAGGAATAGTTATTAGCTATACTAGCAGCATTTTCTAAGATTTAGACCTTCCTCTCATCACGGACGCAGTTTTTGAACTCTTTTATCAATATGAGTTGTCTGAGGTTATCATAAACTTGATCAACCTTCTTGGCTGAGCACAACCTATCAAATAGCTGTTCAATGTCCCATGCAAATTCGACATGGATTAATCTAGTTTCTTTTCTACAATTCTTAACCCTCTGCCGATATGCCTCAAGTATCAACTTCTAACCTTTCAAGATACATTCCTTAACCACATCATGGTTAGTACTGTGTTGTACCTAGGGTGAAATTAATACTTCACGAGCTTTGTCAATAATGACACTTCGTAACAGTCCAACTCTCTCTAAGCCATTTGAAATCTTCAGCAGGAATTTTCTCAAAATGAGAAAAATATTGATCTGCTTCCTTTTCTTTAAAAGGGGGAACTAACCTAATATTTCAGGTAACATCAAAATATGAACATGTGTGTAAAGGGTGCATGTGTGCATTCTACTTGCCTCTTCTAATTTCTTTATTTTAAATTGCATTTCTTAAACAATTGTAATTTCTCTGAAATATCTTAAAGAAACTAGTATCCCTGGACGAGACCTCAGTTTTCTTCTTACGACTCTATGTTCTTAAACTACTAACAGAAAAGAGTGAAAATCAACAACTTTTCTAAAATGCAACAAATAATTTATTTCCTTAGAAAACAAAGTGAAAAATCATAAATAACTTACAGTATGATGAATGAAATCTTAAATTGTCCTAAAAGTTTTATCAAACGTGCAAACATATTGAGTATTCAAAATGAGTTTCAGTTGTTATGCATATTTAATTTGCGTTGTTTGTTATTTAGGATTTTTATAATCAAACAAAACATTTATTTCATTATATACTATTGTAATATAACATTGCATGTTGGAGTTGACCTTATCCTAAATTAAACTTACTTCTGCTTGACGTTAATTTATTTGTTTCATTTTATTTTGTAAACAACTAATACATAGCTAAAGCATTCTCTATGTGTATGAGTTTAATATCAGGATCATTATCAATATAAGTCAATCTCTTTATCTGAGTCTAGGTCTAGGACATTAGCATTCACACGGTGCACCTGACATAGTCCAGGTTCTATATTTTGATTTTAGAAATAGGCTTCTAGTATGAACTAAAATTTTTATTTTGTAAACATTAGGATCATTCTAGAAGCTTATTTTCCATTAGGTAATAGATTTTTAGACAAAGCTAATTGTGACTTGATGTCAAGTAGAGGACTATATATCTTGTCTCTGAAGAGAAAATTAATTCGTGCTTTACGATCTAGCACAGTTAAGTTGCATTATATGTTGTGATCAGTATATAATTCGTTTTGGGCTAGAATTTATTTCTTCAAATTATCGAGGTGATTGATTATTTTCTCTGGAAATACAAACATGCTCTGATAATATTCTTGGACAGAGACATTCAGCGGAATTTATAGTGAATTTAAACCTGGAATTATATTACTGTGATTCAACAAAAGACTTTTGACACATCAACGTTATACGGGTTACAACAGACATCAACAGCTTCTTATTTGGGTTTAATTTGGATTTCTACTAAATTTTATTCAGGACTTTAAATTATTAAGATGTGTCTGTAATTCTAGGATTATTCTGGGATTTAATTCGCAATACCGTAAGTTCATTTTTTTTTTCCACTTTGTATTCTAGGGAAATTAGTTATTTGTTGAATTTTACAAAGCATTTTGCTTTTCACTCTTTTCTGTTACTTCTTTTAATAGCATAGACTCGTAGCAAATTGGTGTTCCGAATGAAGTCCAATCTATTGTGCTGATATGCCATTAGGTTGGAATAGTATGATGTGCTAACAGACAGTCACAACGATATAATTTAATTTTTTAAAATAAATTCAAAGTACTTCCAACAGAGCCGCTTAATCCAATTGTTAAGAATGGCTTTTGATTCAAGTGAATAATTGAAATAAATAAATTAAATCCTCTCAATTGAACACCATTAAATGACTCCACTAAGATTGCTTTTTAAGATAGAAATAACTAAGTGTCAGATAAACATCCCTTATATTGAAGCCAAAGACGCAGTTTCAGAACCAGAACGAGGGTAGAATGACCATTTCTAGAATATTCTTTTTATCAGTAAGATCAGGTTCTTTAGCAGCTAACCTATAAGACATTAGGTCACATTGTTTTCCAAGGGGAAATCCCATGACCTGAACTTAAATCCCATAGTTTTCGTGTCGCAAGAATTTTTTTTATAGCTTCCAAGGTCAAAAGACTACAATAACATGTTTACCAAGGAAAATGAACGCGTCCTAAATTGCAAACCCACTATCTTGAAGCTATGTAATGCGTTTATAACATGACCTACTACAATATATAATCATAAAAATTAATGCACATAATATAGTTATACATAAGAATATGCATTGAGAGTCCAGTGAGAATTGCTTAATAAAATAACGGATTCCTATCGATAGCCTAATCAATCGCCTTGAGAAATATTTTCTAACAATGAAACTTTAAATCTAATAATGAATCGCCAAAATCTCCCGAGAATGGTTACATACATTTTACTGTATATTTTCGGGTTACAGACCCCCAAAATGGAAGAAACAACACACGTTTTTTTTTTCTGGTCTTTACAAAAGAGATTAGCAAGTTAGAACCATGCTTTTTAGGCATGCCACCTTTTTCTCGAAACTTTTGTGTTCTTTTCCTTTGAGTGCTAGATCACACTAATGACCCCGAACATACATGCATAGAATCCTACAGAATGCTCTGGTATCCCCCAAAATAGAGTAAATAAAAACCCAAAACGTGGCTCAACAGGCTTAACCAGCCTCTGATCAAATAAGAAATATGCAAAGAACTACTTTGTGTGAGAATCGTGAAACTATGGGTTGTGGTAATATTTACGAAATAAGCAGGTCACAAAATTATATTGGAAAGAACCATTGAATGTCGGACAATATATGAATATTGAAAGTTCTTGTTAATAAATTAACATGAAGAAATGTATGCTGTCTGCGTGCATTACCCACTTTATTAAAATATTCGATACTGTCTATTATCACAAGCATAGACTGAGCAGAGATTGGGCCAGTAAAAGAGACGAAGATAGATTTGTATCGAGGATAAAAATAAAATAAATTATAGATACAGACCTACTCTTTTGTTAGTAATTTCCGACACCTAGCTACACAATGAGATTCTGATTCATTAGATGTTATCTCGTACACAATTTGCGCTATTGTAAACATGTTCTAACAATGTCCTAAACAATGACTAGATACGATTATTCAGATGATTACCCTACGTTGAATGACGCAATAGTCGATGCATGTGTGAAAGGGATATATTTTGTTCAAGATCTGCTTGGTACTGACATTAAACCGAATGGTTGAAGCAGTTTGTTTGCTGAAAATATGATCAAATAAGTGGGTTTTCCATCAAGTTTCATGGTAGGGTATTATTGTACAACATTTCACAAAGTGACCTCTCCTCATTGGATAATACTCAGAGGTATTTTGCCAAACATTTACAAAGTTCTACAACCCAAACATAATCGGATATAGTAATTGAATTGCTACGTTGCACGTCAGCGCAGGGCTATATTTTCAGGAGAAAATTAATTTGTTACAAATTTGTATTTTTGTATAGATTATGTTTTGAAACATAATGATGTACATACAAGTATTCTAATGTGTTATTTCAGAGAGGATTTTGAGAGGACGCAATTGAAACTGCGAATTAATTTCAAATATATTTGATACCCTAGAGAAGTTTGGCTTGTTTCAGTGTTTAACTGATTATTTAAAGCATTCTGATATTCCAGAAAAACTAAGCCTCTGTCGATATTCCTCAAGTACCGACTCATAGCCCTTTAAAATATTTTCCTTAACTATTTCATAATCAGCACTCTTTTGTACTGACAGTAAAATGTAATAACAAAATCCAATACGCTCTTAGCCATTTCAAATTTTCAGAAATTATCTCGAAATGAGGAAAGTATTTCTCTGTTTCCTTCACCTGAACAGGTGATACTAACTTAATATTTCTGGTAGCATCAAAACCTGAACTTGTGTATGAACGGTAGGAGGGGGAGAGGTTCTCCACCTGCCATATTAACTCTTACAATTTCTATTGTATTTCCTTTTCTTCTATCGGCATCTGCATTTGCTTCTCTCTCTCTCTCTCTCTCTCTCTCTCTCTCTCTCTCTCTCTCTCTCTCTCTCTCTCTCTCATATAAGACAAGACAGTAAGGTATTTACTTATATAGATATTCTATGGGCTGTTGTTCCTCAAACACATTTAGATGTGCATTCGATGTGGAAATATTTATGCTGATTTGATATGTCATATTTGGAACGCATGTCCTTATATGTCGTTTTTTCAGAAACTCTTGTTGGGTTTTCCTGACTGATAGCTTTCTACAAAGCCTATTTGTTTCGATTTTTAGGGTAGAAGATGTGATGCGACTGTAATATCTTCTAGATAAAAAGTTCTCTGTGGCGGTATTTGACCAAAATAAAGGTCCTAACCATTTGTGCGGTATACAGCATACTTTATCATGCTTGTATGCAGCTATGTTCTACAAATAGAGGTTTTGTAATTTACAACTTCCACAGACCATGAAAAATTGAATGATGGATAAAATGTAAGCATTTTGAACTATAATATTCTAATTAATAGCATGGTTGAATTGCGACACGATTGTCCTATTATATATTTATTGGCATCTTTCTATGAACAAACTCACTTCTGTCGCTTATACAGCCTATTATTGGCTTTCTACACGTGAGGCCAGATAGGTATTATTAGCCAACACTATATCAGTATTTGTGTAGTTTTGTTTTGGGTTTTTTTTTGTTTGTTTTTTTTTGTTTGTTTGTTTGTTTGGTATTTTTTTGTTGTTTATATTTTTGCATTGGGGGGTGGGGGGTCTTTGCCTTTTTCTGGCTGTAATCAAGTGATTTATTACGCTTAATTATTATATCAACCGGGCTGACCAGTCCTAGCACTAACCTCTTAAAGATGAGTGCCTTGCGAGACAGCTGTTTGTACCATTTTTGTAAGTCTTTGGTATGATTCGGCCAGGGTTCGAATCCGCGACCTCCAGCATCCGAAACGGACGCTCTAACCACTTTGACCACTGGAGCTGTCAGCCACCTAACGTAGCAAATACGTCATCATTCAAGAATGATATAAATAATGACTATCACACACATCTACAGCTGAAAGAGATAATTATTGCATCGTTGACTCTATGTGCCTATGCTGGAAGCTTGAATTCACATGTACTCGTACACAACGTAAATCACGGACGAAACACTTGAATGAGGTAAGTTAGTTCATAATGCTGACACCTCGCACGTGTCACTGTAAATAAGGCGTTATGAGTAAGTAAATTTACGCACGTCATGACACAGGCAAAATTAAAATATACGTGACAGGTAATGCTGATTGCGTAATTACAAAGCATGCAACAGGGCCCAGACAATATTTAGGTTAAATACAAATAAATGGCAACATCGTGCACACCAGCCGTGACACCTGTTGAACAGGAATTCTAAGCAAAATTATATTGTGGTTTTCGATGGAAAGGTCTTTAAGATAATTGGAAACATAGACCATTATCATCTCCACAGTGAAAACAAAGAACTCTTGCATATAAAATCACTAATTCTTGTGTAACACAGTTATAAAAATTTCGTATTCATTACTCTGTATAATGTTGAATATGAAGCACACTTATCACGTTGGAGTGAAACTAATGTTGATTTGTCAAAGATACATTCTTCAGGTATATCGTTCATCATTTCACATGCTTACTCTTCTCCAATGTTTCTAAACAACTAACTATTTATTATTGTAAAGCAAGCTGGTATATTTATACCATTACACCTTGAGGTTGGAATCCAACTGTCTCCGTTAAGATATTTTTTTTTTATAACAGTTGTTAATTTTATATTTCTTTTTCCTTAAAAAGTCATTTCGGATAGAGAAAGTATGTGTAGATAAATATGGACTATTAATATTAATTGTAAGCAATACTCATGTGTTCGTTTATATTTATTTCTGTACACTCTTGTGTGAAATGTTTCTTGCAATAAACGTCTTGAGTAAAGTACGCCTATAAATCGAGTATAAACTTATGGGTGTGAGTTTGTAACAGTATTGTATTGCTTCAGTCCAACCTTCACCTCCACTAGTTGTCGACTCCCTTCGACTTGCAGTCTTTAATATCGAGTCGACTTTTATATTTCACTTTCGTCTGTGAGCTGTGAGCTTTATACACGTATATTGGTCATAAATATATGTTATCATCCGATTATATATATATATATATATATATGTGTGTGTGTGTGTGTGTGTGTGTGTGTGTGTGTGTGTGTGTGTGTGTTGTCAAAGCATTGATAATGATTTTTAATTTGATATTTTTAGAATAACAGTCCTCTCACTATAACGCTGGATATGGCCACATGGACAAATATATTTTTGATACTCAATAAATGTGCAATACAAATAATCTGTTTGGAATAAAATTCCATGTGAAGGGTAATAGATAGAGCAGAAAATGGTCTGACTTCCTATGAAATGTATATTACAATGCCTCTATCATATTAAATTAAGTAATAGTAAAACGTGAGAAACAGCAAGCTTTGTAAAACTGTACAAAAATTTATTTCTCTAGAATGCAGAGTGCTAATGTAAAGAAGAACTTAAGGTATTGCGAATTAAATCCCAAATAATCCTAGAATTACTGACACAAAACCTAATGAATAAATTTGATAAAACTTTAGTGGTGTCCCAAATAATTTCCTATGCCGACAGTGTTGAAGTGCTTGTAATGGCCGATAGCCTCTAATGTACTAATGTACTGATGACCTGAATTGCAATGATGTGCGAACAGTCTCTTATTGAATCACAGTAATATAATCCAAGGTTTCCTTGTTTGAGTTCACTATTATTTCCAGTTAATGTATCTTTCCATGAATATTATTGAGATCTTTGTATTTCCAGAGATGGATAACTTGCATTAATTGATTTCTGCCCAAATCAAACACTGAACACAACAATTGTGTATCACAGGGCAAAAAGCTGTTCTCCTAGGTGATTTCAATGAAAGAGCCGATCAAAATAACAACAGCCCATAGCCATCATGTCTCGGTAACCACTGTATCAGCACGATCAACAAGAACTGACAGAGGTTACTAAAACTGTGCGCCCAAAAGCAGCCTTGTATCACCAAAACATTCTTTGAGGGTAAACATCGGCATACATTGTAATGTTGAAATCCATGATCAAGTCGTTGGCATCGAATCGACCTGATGATCACCAAGAGACGCGACCAGTCCAGTACCCTCAGATACCCGCCTCAATCACACACAAGGCAGACTGTAGCAACAACCACTTGTCAGCAGCATAGTCAGAGGCAACTCCAAAAGTTACATGGATACAAAAACGAGAGGCTTCCCACGCATCAAAACCCACTACATTAAAGGCAGGTGAATAGTATCATTTGCATCCAAAGACGGCATACAAATGCAATGCTGAAGAAGTAAAACCATACCTCAAAACAAAGACTGTTCAAGAACCACCCAGAAAACGTTTTGCCAGTGATTGAGGCGATGGATTCTGCCTATCTAGAGTACAATCTAAATCCAGCACCATAAATATTTCTGGATTTCAAGTCGGCAAAGAGTGCAGTGCAGAAACCAGCCGTGCCATACATAACTAGACCGTTATGAAACATCCATGCCATATATAACTAGACAAAGAAAAGGTCCTTATCCCCATTATAGCCAAAGTAGCCTCTTTGAGGTACTGGGTGACGAGTGTCACTCAGATGAGCAAGTAGATGTCTGACTGGGTGGAACTCTACCTTGGACTCTACTCACTAGAAACGGACATCTACCAGCCATCTCTTGACGCACTGCCAGAGCTAGCTGTCACGGAGGCGATTGATAAGGCACACTGAGAGTGCAGGCGATCAATCATCAGCCAATACGTACATTTCTTGGCAAGCGAGGAAAGGCGTTCGAGAAGGACAGAATTTCAATCAGAGTGCTCCCGTTTGGAATGCCTAGTTTGTTATCATATCTCTATGACCTCCTTCTATTCTGTTGTAAAAAGAGAAGTTCCACAGGACATGAGCGACGCCAGCAGCATCACGCCATTGGTATGCATAATTATAATTTTTGTAACTCATGGCACCTGATTTTATCTAATGTTTGTAATTTTTATTCGTGGTTGTAAATTGTAGTGATTAACTTTAGTTAGATTTTACCTAATATTCCTATGAGCGTTAGATTACAGAGGATCTATAAATAGATGCTTACGTATGTGTTGAAAATTACTAATAATAAGACTTGATGACGACTTTGGGTTAGTTCTCATTTGCTGGTGGGGTTTGGACTGGTGTAGAATAATTAAATAATTTTCCTTTGGATGGGCCAAGTCACATAAATAGGTATTTCGAAATATTTATTGAGTAGTATAATCTGTCAGGTAGGTCATGTTGTGCAATAGAGTCGTAACACTATGTAAAGTTAACCTCGAAAACTCCAACAACTGCGGCATCGCACTCATCAGCATTCCATCGAAGGTCTTTGCAAGTATTATCTTGAGAAGACTCCAGCAACTCACAGACCGAGCGCTTCTGGAGACGTAGTGTGGGTTCAGAGCATGAGGATCAATAGTGGATACGATCTACTCCCTACGACCAGCTGCAATATAAAACGCAGATAGCAGTAGCACCTAATCCTTTTTGTGTCAACCTCGCCAAGGCAGGATACAGGGCGGGACTCTTCAAGGTACTTGGATAGATTAGCTGCCAAGAGAAACTTTTTTTGCTGTATCCATATCATTTCATAATAACGTGTCCGGCACGGTACATTGTGACGGTTCCGGGTCCGTCATCTTTGAGATCAAGTGTAAATGAAACCAGGCTACATCCTAGCATAAACACTCTTCAGCATATTCTTTTCAGTACTTTTTAACTATGCCTTCGATGCGAAAATGGAAGGCGTCTACCTGTGAACTGAACAACTTCATCATGTTTAAAGCTAAGCCCATAATAAGGCACATTATGATCAGAGAACATTTATTCGCAGACGACGAAGCACTAGTCGCTCACGCCGAAAGCCAGTTCCATAACCTTTTCAAATGCTTCCCTCTTGCATATTCCGTACTCTCCCTCACCATCAGCATCAATAAAACGGTAGTTATAGGACAAGGCGTCGAACAGCAGCCAGCGATCACACCGAGAGCATTACCCTTGAAGTTGTCGGTAAGTTCTACTACTACAGAAGCATCTACAGAGACCGATAACCTGTTACTTAACGAAAAGATCATCAGCAGCGTTGAAAAGACGGTCTCTACCTTCGAAAAACTCAAAGCGCTCCTGCGATATCAACAAACGTCCCATTAGGACTAAGATGCCTATCTGAATCCACAGTATCCTACGTTATGACAGCGAAATATGGACTACCTGCAGCTGTCAAGAGAAATAAAATCTGGCCAGTTTCCATCTCTGCAGTATGCGCCGTATCATCGTTATTACAAGGAAATAGAAGGTTACTAACTCTGACGTCCTTGCTCAGGCCAGTCAACCCGCACTCCGGCACTCTTACAAAAAGACGACTCTGCTGGCTTGGACTTGGACACGTGTGTAGAATGCAAGATGTATGTGTCCAAAAGGACACGCTTTACAGCGAAGTTGCCAGTTTCAACAGACAGTAGGAGAACCACAACTCCGCTTTAAAGACGTTTGCAAGCGTGACATGAAATATTTCAACATCATTATTAATGAATGGGATAAATTGATAATTAGCAGAGGCAAGTGGAGCGGCAAGATCCAGGATGACGAAAATCATGACGAACAGGATGTAGTTTAACCAAAAACACAGTAAGCGCCAACACATTTTTGCAGTGCGCCAGCAAGGCTTTACCTGTCACAGAATACAGTTGTGTCACTTGCGGCAAGCCCTGCCGTTCCACGGCAGGATTTGTTAACTACCAGAGAAACTGGAGCAAACGCTAGCAAGTCATCACCAACAGCTACTGTGTATCCATCGTCTTATACAGTTGGGAGGATGCTAACAATAAATATACCACCATTGTTGTAATGATATACTTTCTGTTTATCAATTTTTCTTGTTATCTCGCGATTATACCTTGTCTATAAATAATAATAATAATAATAATAATAATAATATGTAGTAGTAGCTATTGTTTGTTGTACTAGTTGTTATATCTTCTATTCTTTTGGAATCCTAGACAAGAAAGCAGTGTTTTTATATAAGCATTCTAAACTGAGATTTATTTATGGAATCTCAATTATTGTGCCCAGCATATCACAAATAATAATATATGGTGAGAGTTATGTTCATTCAAAATACTACCATAACGCAAAGAGGTCACGCAGAATTTTCTTTGCGTTGTGTATTACTTTGGAACTAAACAGCTTCCTCCCCCTTCATACGCACTGTAGAACATTTGGACATTTGGGCATCTGCTATTTATCTACAGGTGTAAGCTTTTGTGTGCAAATTTTTTTACTGTTAAACAAAGAAAATTATCAGATATAATGTTTAATGGGTTGAATTGTTTTACACGAAAACGGTGTCTAGATCCGTGGGTGGATAAACATACACTATCAAAGTTTTAAAAGATTTAGACTTTACTTTTATATGGTACAAGCCAAATATTCCAGATTACATCAGATTAAAAGATGTTTCTAAGAGAATGCACTTTCAATACTTAGAAATATGGCACAGTGTTAAGTAAATGGAAAAGTATCAGGCGTTTAGAAGTATTGTTTTCGTTCGACAATTATTTGGAAATCATATCTGGCCTACAGTTATTTTTCTCAGCATATTCATAAGCTCTAATTACAGGCAATCAACAGAAGCAGTATAAGTTGAGAGAATAAGGATCAATGCAGCGACTGAAGGGTGAACTTCAGCATACATACAAAACTATACTACCTAAATTCTATAACAGACAACAACGTTTTAAGAATAATATTAGAATTCCTTAAAAATTTTAGTTAATTTCATCTTCTGCTATACCTACTATTTACATGTAAAGATGCTCCATTTTGCAACCATCTTACCAAACTTGTATCTAACAATATATTTTATTTCCCATGAATATGCTTTTTACCTTCATCCAAGGCAAGTAATTGTACTTTGTTTAAATATATGTTCAAATACATTATATGCCAATGATTATTGGCTTGCAATATTATATAATAACGAAGACATTTAATGGAATCGTCATTTAATCTACTATATTCCGCCGCAACGTACAAAAATGTTGGAAACATGAAATATACTAGAATAATTTGCTCAATTCATTAATTTAGCTAAGCCTACCTATTTTATGTCCCAAAATTCGGACTGGACTTGGACAACTCTGGCTTGTAATGCGATAAACGATTGTTTTGTTCGAAAACAAAGTTCAAGCTTTACTTCACAAGGGTACGTGTATTCATCGCAGAAAATATTTTGAATAACTTTCCATAACGAATATCCATATTCCTTGTAATCTTTCACTTGGAGTGAAAAAAATACGTCATGTTACTGCTCTTCAATAATGAGAGAACACAATTCATCTCGCGAATAACAAGCTGATGCGTGCTAACATCTGCGAGTACATGAATTTGCAATTTAGATTCAGTGTCTTTTATATATCATATCCTTCCGAAATAAGATTACATTCATCGTCATTGATATCTGTATGCATTGGGACTGGAAAAGTATGACTCATTCAATGTCATGGAAAAGCTATTTGTAGTCGCATTGTAAATATGTTTTGCCGAGAGTAGTTAATATGAAATAAAAAGATCAAAACGTAGCAAAAAACCCTAACAAGGAAAATGTAATGCGTGTTATGAAATGAATAATTTATTATAAGTTTTAACGTTTCTTATAAATGACTGCGACTATTGTGAAAGACAATTGCACTGAAGAATTTTAAAAATTTCCCGTTTTTAAATGGGACCCAGGTATGAATTTTGCATACGGTCTATCGCCCTTGATAAAGTCACATGGAACTGTTTTCTAAAACAAGATATTCTACGAAAATGGAGACTAAAAGGATCCCATTGCTGTCCAGTTTTAGGGTATGAAAGAAACATAATACATGTGCCTGTCCCAAGTTAAGAATATTGTAGAAACCCGTGCAACCCGAAACGTTCAATTTCAGCCAACGAAGCATTATAAAGACAATTTAAGGTATTCTTAAGACTGATACCAATGAAACTGGATAGGCCACATTATGTGAAACTGAATAAAATATTCGTTATATTACGATATCTAGCAATATCTTCAGCATTTGAGAATACAATAGCATGAACTGGACATGCAGGTCCGCTAGTACTAGTCGCTGTTAAAAATGTAACTTTTTCAATGACATAACTTGAGAAAATATATATTTCCTTTAATCCATTCGAGGATTAGATCATTGCACAGTTTCTGTAACCTGGATAGTCATTTTGAAAGAAGCATGGACGCAGATGTAATACAAAACGTGGAAAGAACTGTAGTATTTATAAATGCCCCGTGGAACATAAGCACCTAAGGCCAACAATGATAAAATGTTATTAAGAACAATGTTTATATCCTATCAGATATTAATCAATGAAGCCAAAATTGTCATATTAGCTGGATGGTCTTTAGAACACTAGTCATTCGGGCTGGTGATCAGTCAGAGTAATATCTAGTAAGCGGGAAAGATTTTTGTTCAGAGTCACACGATGCCTAAGCCAGGAAGACATTTAAGAATCCTTGGGTTGGTTTTAATATCGATCTTTATAGACTGGATGACGCTCACTATCACAGAAGACTTGATGATTTGATTTTTCTAAGAAGACAATTATCTCTTAATGGACGGCAAACTAGGTACATCGTGGGTTAATTTAAACCTTGCAAATTGAAGAGATTCCTTAATTTTCTGGCCGATTTGACTATACAAAACAGGCAAATCTCCTTTC
This sequence comes from Megalonaias nervosa, assembly GCA_016617855.1. NCBI lineage: Eukaryota > Metazoa > Mollusca > Bivalvia > Unionida > Unionidae > Megalonaias > Megalonaias nervosa. The sequence continues at coordinate 27,273 of JAECUM010036296.1, forward strand.
TCTCTCAGACACATATACGCATACATGCACACGCCATTTCCTTTAACAAGGAATGAAGAATCACGTCACATGGGTTGCTAGATGCACACAAACTCCAAAGATGGTATATCCCCAGGGATTGACATACTTTTGTGCGCATACAGACTTTTGAACAAAAGTTGATGACGAATTTAAATATAATATTTTTTCCGTACACACACTGCAAGCCATATTAATTGTGAAAAGCATTGGGAAAGAAAATATTAATTAATAAACCAGTGATGACAATTTTGATCTTTAATTTGTCGATTCCAAGGCAAGTTAGTAAAAAATAAAAAAACTGAATTCTACTTCAGTATGTCAACAACATCAAATGAACTGCTACCTATCGATAAGCAACATTGTTAATTAAGTATCGATAAAGTACCGAGCGATTCATTTAAGAGAAAACACGTGAGTACAGAATTTACTGCAATAATAATCAAAATTTATATTAAGTTTTATTTACAGCTAAAGTATATCGTTCGGAAAATCAGACATCTCGATTCTATTAACGGAGAGACCATTCAAGAGGGAGGGTAAGTCTAGTACATACAATTCGGAAAGAGTAGAATATATGAGAATAATGCACATGCTAAACTGAAAATGTCATGGACCATTTAGTCAACATTTTTTCATATCAAATTTGGACAGTAAATACGCAAAAGCACAAAAGGTACGTTTGAGAGAATTGAAAATATGACACAGCGTGTAGGTAAATACGAACCGATCACAGGAAATTCATATATTGATTTGCTAAAATGGGTTAAAAGCCAAACTCAGGACCTCAAAAAGAGTATCTTAATAACAATCACCTGATAGATACTCCATTGAGAGTAATCTGCATATATACTCATTTTCTTTTGTGGTCGATATACAGTTTACAGTCCAAAGCTAATACTTAGCGTCTAAACAAAATGTTCGTTTCCATCGTAGCAAGCAATCTTTCTTTGCTTACAAAATCTCGAAGCTTAACAAAATCTATTTTTTTTTAACAAAAAAAAACATACGTTAATGATACATTGTGTTTGAATTAATGCTTCTCTCTAGATATAAATGCAATATATTCTTTCAACAGACAGAATGACCAATCGATATATGACGTATGTGCATTCTATATTAAGTTCTATTCGTTCCAATATTTTGTAACATCATTGATTACTTACCTTTGAATATTTTCACCTTTTACGGAGATTATTTTATCACGTTCCAGCACATCTTAGTTGCTCAGTTTTCATTTTTCTCTTTTATTCTACCACCTGTCATGTTTAAATTATGTGTATTATTATAGTTGCATAGAAAAGGGCTTATTTAATGTTGTTTGAATTTGTGGTTCGAACATCCTTGCATTATTTAGGAACTAAAAGTAGGTTTAAACTACTGTCAAAAATAAAGCAGTATATTATTCTCTTATGCCATGGTCTCTGTGTTAAATGCACCAAGTGATCAAGTAAATGCGCTATCACAATGCAGTCCGGATAGATATAGTCATTAGTTCAATAAATGTCCTGTAAAAATTGTTACCATTATTATGATAATATTATTATTTTTGCATTTGCACTTATCTCTCTTCTTTTTGTAGTATGAAGCTTTCTTAGCTCTGTTTCTATTTGGTTTATTAATTTCAATTCTATTACTTTTATTTCAGACACAAATACAGATTTACTACTTAAACTCAAAGCACTTCTGCCCAAAATGCTGTATTCCACCAAATACTGGACCAAAATTATTTAAGTTATTTGTGAACCAAGCGTTGTACAAAAAGAAGCGAACACAACACCTACGGGTGGTGGAGTTTATTTTCCGTCAAGAATACGAGGAGAAAAAAAAAAAGAAACCTACAACGAAACAGAACAAATACTTAAATATACAATACTGCAAACGAGACAAATACGATACACAACCCGCAAGCCGGTATTTCAATTTAAAGCAACCCGATAACATATAAATTACAACATACCAGACAAGAAGATCCATAATATTTAGATGATACAGTTCACGCTAATTGCATTCGCCAACATCGGCGTAGACAAAATAAATAAGATGTCGTTCATCCAGAGACGATACGGTTGGCGCCTAGGGCTTTTATTAGGTACCAGCACTTGACGTGAACGTCCCCTTCATGCACCTCGTGCACTGGTCGATCACTCACTCTCTCATTCACGCGCTCACTCACGACAAACACGCACCTGGGTCACATACTCCCTCCCTAAGTGTAAATGTCTTCTGACATTTAACAAATTTGTTCCTGCTGCCAAAAAAAAAAGAAAGAAAGAAATTCCGCGGAACACCAAATTATCACCAATACCTGGCGGCTAACGTGTCTCAGAACATTAATCAATACATGACAGGTATTTTCATATGATATCAAGATTTAAAAGCAACCATTAAAAAGCAATATCTGAAAGTTCATCCTCTTCCATTTTAAAATAAAAACCATACAAGAACGGTTTTCTATTACTACGTATTCACGTTTTCCTTTTCTCCCGTAGTGATACTAGCGTAAATAACATAGTAGGTCACCCCCAGTGGGATTCGAACCCACTCGATTCTCCCCGAAGACCACTACCCCCACATTTATCCATCATTCTGCAGTAATATTAGTTCATACCATGGAGGACAAGCAAAAAATAACTGATCTACAGAGTTTAATAAGTTAAATTGCCCAGCAAAAAATTAAATACATAAAACCACTGAAACTGAAGTCACAATTACTTACATAATGATGTCAAATTGTTCCCATATATTTGTATTTTTGTGTTAGATTGACAACAAACAGGATATTCAGAATCACTTCTACCTACTAAGTAAAAACAAACAGAACGCCCGAAAGATACGGATAGATCTCAGTAACTCACACGTAGTAAATCATCTGCGAATACACCCACTGACCTAGCCGGTCGGGCGGTTTTCGGTCTCTGGTAGAACGCCACATCGGTTACTGGCCTGAGCCTTACCGCGACACCTGTAGTGCTGATGGGCTTGGAACTAACCTCACGGACTGACGCTCCTGGTCCCCCTCTAATATGGTAGGGTTTTGAACTGACTTTTCAGCAGACACCTTTGGGTAACTGAGCTGAGTGCTCTCATGAGAAGGAGTAGAAAAATGAGTTGTTGGTTGATTTAAACTACTTTCATATTGCCAAGACCCACTATTTTGAAAGCTTACGCTTTCAAGAGGCTGGCTAATATGGGGTTCATTAAAAAAATCGAGATCTACTATCGAAGACGGTCCGTGTGGAGTGTTCACGGGCTCGAACAATCCCTTTCCCGGCCCAAACGGGTCGCCTGTGTGGTATAACATACCTGTCGGTGTCTGAATCAGAACTTGTCGGCTAATTTTTGTATCCCCTTTAGTTCGTGTCTTTCGTGTTCGCCGTCTAGAATGGGTATACGTTTTTAGTTGCGATTGGGCCAGCGTCCTTCGGCAAGTTCAGCTGCTTGTCGACCATTCTAATCTCTAGCAGTAACTCATCATCGTTAGTGATGGTGTCGAACTTATGGCAAATGTGGCTCTTCAGGAGGTCACTCCTCAGTGAAAACCAAAACTTCTGTTTGAGGAGGCCGTCCTTATCCACTTCTCTGATGTGACCCTCTTCGATCGCGGTTTGTAGAAGTTTTTCCAGTCTACAACCTAAGGTAGTCACCGATTCCCCTTCTCTTTGGAAAATTCTTGCATGATCATACCTTGAGTTGACATATCTCCAAAGGCAGTATCTAAGAGCCTCAATATGGTTTCAATGAATGCTTTCTCGCCTAATGCTATGACGGTATGTCTCGCCCTGCCTCGTAGAGACCATCTGAGTGCCTGAATCATAATAGCCAGAGGATATTCAGGTAGGAGACATTTTACCTCGCATTTCCACTCATAGTATGTGACGTCACCTTTCTATATTGGCGTGTTCCCTGGAAATAAAAATGGGATCTTGGGTACTACAGTGGAAGAAAGTGGGGTGAGCGTAGCACTGAGAGCGGAACAAGTACCCTGGGAATTGTTTAATAGTACTGAAGCACCTAACCTTACCTTAGGCTTGATATCGACACACGGTGTACCGAGTTGCCTGAGCGAGCCTCTCCCGATACCTGCAGCACGAGCGCTTTGCAACAAAGGGGTGGAGGGGCTAGAACGGTTTTGGCTGGGGTTATGGATACGTTTGATGGGGGTACAACGGATTTAGGTGGGGCCCCAACTGGCATTACCACGTGCCCACTGGCATTCAATGCCTAAATCATCTCCGTTACTGCCATGGGATTCTTACCTGTTGTATTTATTGTACAACAGCGATTTGCCGTACAACGACAACTTAGGAAACAACAATCAGCTACTTTTTAACATCTCTGAAAAGCCAATAATGTGGTATTTTTGTCAAGATTAATAACAAATATTACTTCAAAATAACTTCATTACTTTATGTACAAGAATAGACCAAAATTTCTAAAGTGCTTACTAGAGAAAGTTCTATCAACCTGAAAGTTCTAAAACGCTCTAAGAATGTTAGACGTAAGCTTTCACATCTAATAAACATATAATGGTGTAAAACACTAAACATAAACGTGAACAATACAAAGACTTAGCTTTCATTAAAAATACTATATATGTCATTAGATTGTTCATTAAATTAATGCAGGATTATGTTTTAGCAATAAACATGTCCTTGCATTTGTTAAAGACAATATATCAGTATGACTTTAAACAATGACAGAGCAGCCCAACTGAATAGTTCACAAATTAATTGCATCCATAGCGACGCCAAGACATGTCTTGATGAGCAAAAGGTGGAAACGTTCGAAAATAGATTTTTTGTACATTCGTTTTTTGTTTTTTTCTGAAAGGATTCAAAGGAGGCTGCGCTAAGCTCGAAAATTTTCACACTCTCCAGCCTCTCCTTGGTAGGATTTAAATCAAAGTTCTAATTTCCAGATGATATTGTGAATGCTTGTTGGTGTCATAACTTTCATAAATGTCTGAAATTAAAATTTTACCAGGGACAATGAAAATTCCGAAATAAAGTCAATTTAAATTTTAGAAGGCAATTTTAACATCCATGAATGTTTTCTTAAAGAAATTCAAATCCCAGACATGCCCCCAATTTATGTTACTTCAACTTCATAGTAGAGATACAGTGATATTGTATCAGTGTTGGTCATTGGTAATAAACAATCTAACACAAACTTGCATGCAACAGTCATGCGCAACAGATCTGAGTTCAAATAGCAATACACAATTAAATGAAAACCAGCTCATATAGTCCAGTATGAACCCATTCTCGAAATTAATTATTTGTGATTTAATTATGAATGCAGTTGACGGACAGAGGCAATTTTTACTGTCCTGAAGAGTTTGTAGAAGTGCACCTTTAGCTTGATCACGGCCAACTGTTTCTAAATTCTGATATTATATGCCGTTTTATGAAGTTATCTCAGCAATGTATTTACAAATATACATCTTATGAAGCATCTCAACTTTGATAAAGCTGTTTTTCTTTGTTAATGGCAACTGTGGATAAAACAAGAACAATAATTTCAGATGGGTATGAGTAGTTTTCTCCATTATGCTGTCTAAATTAGGAATTTTGTTAGTATTTTTGTAAACAACAAATAAATTTCTGATTTCATTACAGATGTGCATGCATAATTAGGGTTTATACCAATCACTTAATCAAACGCCTTTGTTTAAATAGAATTTTTCCCCACCATTTTCCTTGGACAATTTATGCTGGATAGAAATCACGGAACTCTCGGATTAATACCTGGTAAATGAATAGTTAATTATTAGACACATTTCAGTTAGAGTTAACATGTGTTTGATGATTGGCAGTATTTACCACAGACTAAAACTTCAACTATATCAGATTATGGAATATATAATTATTATAGGAACGACATTGCCACCGAAGAAAAATGCGGAGAATAATATCATTTGAATGGGACAAAATATTTTTAAATTATTCTGTGTCTTTCCAACGACATCTTTCCAAACATACGTTCTAACTCTAGGTAGGTATTTTTCTTTTTTATTTTATTTCAGTTGTATCTCTTTGTTATATTTATTCTGCAAACTGCCACTACGGGCACTCAGTATAGAATATTCTTAGTTTCAGCGTAAGAACTATGTGCGACTGACGCAAGCGTTTTGATTTCGTTTTTAAAGGAAGCTACCAGTTACTCACACCATTGATTCTAATGACAATGAATGCATTGTTAGCAAACCAATTTCCTTTTTGCACAGTCACATGTATTGTTTAAAAAAGAGTCACCTTCAGCTTTCATGTAAGGATTATTTGATTCCTTTATTATCAATTATGTATTGATAATAAATATACAGCAGGTTACTATATCAGTTACCACTTCCTTCCTCTCATGTATTAATTTAGTAAATTTGATAATGGAGATCACGTTGTATGTTTATTATATAAACATTTCAGGTTGTCGTTCCCGTAATTCATAAGTGCATGGCCTATTTTGACATTTTCTGTTTATATTTCGCAGTTATTCATTAGGGATTGTAAATACACATCATAACAAGTGCTAATCATCCCTATTCTAACCAACACCTAAGTACAATTGCAACACGTGTATCTGTCTGTATTACTGCAATACAGGCCTAAGTTCCTGCTGCTCAATACAGACCTTTGATTCCGGGCTAAATACAGGCCTTGATTCCGGGCTCAATACAGGCCTTTGATTCCGGGCTCAATACAGGCCTTTGATTCCGGGCTAAATACAGGCCTTTGATTCCGGGCTCAATACAGGCCTTTGATTCCGGGCTCAATACAGGCCTTTGATTCCGGGCTCAATACAGGCCTTTGATTCCGGGCTCAATACAGGCCTATGATTATTGGGCTAAAAAAAATACAGGCCCACAGGTCTGTAATCATTGGACTCAATTGTTATTAAAATCGCATGTCTCACATTAAAACTCGAATCCATGACCTCCATGTCTTAGCGCAGCTAAAGAAATATTTTTTTTTTTAAAAGATCCCATTATACTAGGAAATATATTGGTGTTGTCACGAGGAAAAATAATGGTTACTATGTTTATGGTGCACGATAACGGTAGTAGTATAGGCTGATACAGGTAAAATGGGATTTGTAAAACAGACGATACCATAACGTCACGCTTACAGCAGGAGTAGCAATCATTGATGGATCGCAACGATGCGGAAATTATTACGTTTTCACTTGTTTCATCAGAAAGACAGCTAAACATACTGTAAGAGATCAAACAATGTCATACAAAATGAAAAGAAAAAGCAGCAGCTCAAAAGCGATCAGTTACAGAGATCGAAGCAGAAGAATACTTTGAAGTGTTCAAAGCCCACTGTCTAAACATTCAAGATGACACCTTCACAAAAATAAAAATTGATCGAAAAAGAAAGAGTTCATATCCACACGCTCGCCAGAAGAAGAGCGAAAGAAAGAAGTGAAGACGAAGTGAAGTCAAATAGGAACCGATCACCCTGTTGAGGCAGCCTTTGCTCCTATAGCTTTTCCAACATGCAACGAATTGCACCCCCCCCCCAAAAAAAAGAAAGAAAACTACCAAAGAAAAGAACGTCTGTAGTTGGTTAACTTATTGAGCAGAAAGAACATGGATACTCTTTTGGCCAGCATATAGTGCAATCCAGCTCATGCAGCTTTCTACAGAAGAATTCAAACATTACATTGTGCAGCCAAAACTCAAGGAACAAATCTACTACTGCAAGACGTAGAACGATGGTTACGAGGACAATCGCCTTACACTTTACGGAAACCCATTCAACAAAAATCTCCAAGATGTCAACCTAAAGTCGTAGTATTCCATCACCAAGTCGATTTAGGCGACTTATCTCATTTAGAGTCGTCCAGTCGAATTTACACATATTTGATACGTGTTACTGGTGTGTTTTCAAAATCGGCTAGAGTTTGAGTTCTCAACAAAGTTCAGATTTTAGTGCCATTGTTAAAACTCGCCTTCAAACAATCATGTCGTCACTCTCTAGCGTGGCAAATGGACAAAGACACATAATTTCTTATCCAAACTTTCAAAAAAAATTTAAAAATAACATTTTCATATTTTCACCACAAAGAATTCTGTAAATAAAACCAATGGCGTGGGACCTTTTCGATGAACCTTGAAAGAACGTATGCGGAAATATTTAAGACACCAACATACTCCTAAATGTAATGAAGTTTTCCTACGTTTGTTGACAGTTTCCAATTAACCGTACCATCGTAGCATCGGAAGTGCTCCACAACAAGTGTCAGCTGAAAACGAACTGACTGTATTTGATCGATTCTTTGGAACGTCGAAAACTAGGACAACAAGTTGTGTTATATACCGGAGATTGGGTTCAGATTGCAACAGTAAGGCTCACTTTTGACAAACTTAAGGTAACTTATCTAACTGGACTACAGAACTATTTCGTGTCACTGGAAAAGTGTGTGGACTTGACCCATATAATTATAAGTTGAACGAAATGAACGTAGAAGTGTAAAAATGAACCTTTCCCTTGCCGGGTTACAACGAGTGATCAAGAAAGAAGACGACGTATACGATATCGAAAGAACTATTAATACAAGGACACGTAACATGGAAAACATCCTGTCCAGGAAGATAAATTCCGTTGGAAATTATATCCAGGCAGTGTCAGTTTTTGGAGTGCAGCTTCAAAAGTCTTCTAATGTAACACAGTGACTCCACAAACATGCTGTTAAGTAATACATTCCCTGCTCAGAAAAAATAAGAATAGTGGGCGTGTTGTGAAGAACGTGAACTTAAAATTCAAATTATCTATCAAATCGTTCAGGTGTATTTTGTCATTGGGGCAGAGGTTTCAAAATTGAGCTTGTTATAAAAAGGTAAAAACTGTGGACTACTTTAGATAGCAGTTGTATTGGCTATATTCGTCCCTGTCCTTCTTTGAAATATAGAGACAGTAACAACAACGGTAGACCTTTCAACTTCAGTCATCCCTCTTCCAATCACAGCAACAATCCTCTTGAACTCTTAGAAAATCATTCTCCTTTGTCATAAAGAGACTCCTAAGAGACGAGAACCATTGAAAACGGAATAATCAATTTTTGTTTGACATTACCTAGTGACAGTTCCATGGCTGTGTTTTCCAACAGGAAATAATGTTTCGGCTGCCACATTACCTCAAATCCATGCAACTGGACCAAAAAACTCATTGGGAAGTGGCTTTGGTAAAAATCATTCACGGCAGTATGGAGTATGGTGGAGAATGAAGCTATTTTTGTGCAGAAATACTCAACAAATAAATCCAAGAACACGTGGACAAAATCAATCGTGACTATTACGAAAAATAAAAAATAAAGATGTCAGCACTAGATAATCCCCGATTTAATAGGTATTCCTACAGGATATTATTTCATTGGTCAACATCTCATCGAAACTATTTCAATAATTTTAACCGATCCGTTTGGGAAAGAACTGAAAGAACACAACAGAAGTGCATTGATTAAGTACATCCACCTTCTTTTCGTCTCAAATCGGATTTTTCCGACAGCAAAAACGTCCTCTTTTACCATTAGTATGTTCGCTACTATAAGTGGAAACCACGCTCACTCCTGTCAAAGATATCAACAAGAACCAATCATACAAGC
>JAECUM010036297.1:0-26674 GCA_016617855.1 Megalonaias nervosa
CCGTCCGTCAATCCGTTTAACTTGTGTACACTGTAATCGTTTCTTTATATGTTCAAGCTGAACAAAACAACTTGTATTTAAAAAATACATCGGTTCCTGTCTTTAACCAGCAATATCCGTTTATATTAACCAGACTTTGTTTGTAATTCTAATTGTTTACTTTGTGTTTAATTTTCTACCAATTTTAACCAAACTTGGCTGCAAGTAAGTTATTTCCCGAACACTTCAGCTCCTTTCTTGAATTATCGATATTGCCCGTGCTTACAAGAGTTACGCGCCTTTTGCCAAATTTAGCCTATTGCGCACTGTAGAGTTTTGATGCTTAAGTCAATCTTAATCAGGCTTGAATATAAATACATTTATATTGGCTGCTGTAACTGATTATAAACACAAGCGTTTTGACTTTTCATCTAAGAATGTCGTTTTTAATCCTGTATGCACCATAGAAATTACATTCTCATTCATTCTTTACCAAAGTTAGCAGCAACTTACAATATATAATGAAAAAGGTTAAAAAACGTTGTGTATAATCCATTATCTTGACTCAGTGTATACGATGCTTGTTTCCAGATCCGTTTATATTTACCCAAGTTATCAGAGTTATGACCACTATTATTTATTTGAAAAATTCTCATTTGTAGCATTGTATAGACCATTTTTTAAAATCAAATTTTGTTTAAGTCTGACATGGAGTAACATTGTTGAGATGGCATTGTTTTTCATATAAACTAGCAATCAATTTTCACTTAAAATGTCGGTCGGACGCTGAATTGAAAGGAAATCATTGTTTATGTTCAAGACAGAAGCAAATTCGTTTTGTATAATTTTGTTTAAAGCAGCATTTTGATGTAATCTTGATTCTTGTTGATAAGGATCAATTTAGTTAAATATTGGACACCAGGTTAAATTAAAACAAACAAAACAAGAATATCTGCATAACCGGTATATACTCCGCGAAAAGTGCCCTTGACACAGCCACTCACCACCCACCCACCCCGCCACCGTTTTATTAAGGAGCTTAGGATGATGTTGATCCTTAGTCATATTTTAAAATCGTCTACTGTGATCCACCTACGCTTTCACTGTAGACAATGATTTATTCAGGTAGTGCAGAAACAGCTTAAGTATAAGAAATTAAAATTAAATCTCGTTTATTTGTAAAGCTTAATTCACAGAAAAGCATTTAAGAACTTGACTTATGATAAGAATTGTAGTAAATTCGTTTTTAAAACGGCGCCCTGATGTTTATTATCCGGTATTAGTGGTTTTCGAAGTAGTCCGAGCTTTCGTCAATATTAAGACCCTGGCCATGTTAGTAATGATCAGATGCAAAAAGAAGGTGCTAGAGTGTTCACAAGGCAAACAGTATAATTTTTCATTAATCAATGGCCATAACTCTGAAGGTTATTATCAGATATTGGTGTTTTCTGTTTTAACTCGTCAGAGATTTCATCAATACAATGACTCTGGCCAAGTTTGGTAAAGATCGAAGCGTAATAGTGTGTTGACATCAAAATGTTAACGGCGGACCGATGACGGACAACAGACCATTGTATACGCCCTATTGGCAAGGCCAGTAGAAATAAAATGAATTGGGAGTAACGGACGAACGAACGGGCTGACGCACTACGATAATTATTGTAAACAAGATATCAAGTTTGATTATTCAAAGTTGTCCATGTCTTGTAGTAGAAGCAGCTTTTTGTGGGCGACTCAGGCCCATCTTGTTTTTGTTGTAATTACTATACATGTTCCTTTTTGAGACCAATACCATTGTTTACTGTAATATTTGTAAGAAGTACAATATTTTTATGTGATACAATAGAAGTATGCCACAATAGAAGTGATCTTCCATTTTATTTTTTTTTAATTATTTTTTGCTTTCTCCATCTTCAGGAGACATTTTAAAGTAGTGATATTAAATATCGACCACTATGTTCACTTAATCACCAGTACAAACGAAAGTGGACCTCGTTGATTGTCGTCATCTTATGAAGTGAACTCGTAAAATTAGAAAAAGACGTCTTTGTGGAACTAACTACCATATGTTAATGTATTTAATTCGACTGTTTCTTACCTACAGTTCAACATACATACTGTTAAAAACGGCAAGAATTCAAATTTAAGACAGCGTCAAAATTTTGAAGAAATAATTACCACATGAAAAAATCTTATCAGTCTAAGAAAAGTTAATCTTAAATAATGTCAGAATATCATAATTATAGCAGTAAATGTATACATTATTTTCTGGGATTTTCTCTTTTGTTTCTCTTTTCTTGTTTTAATGAAACAAATGACCTTTCCACTATTTAGTGGAAGGCAGTTTTCTAACAACAAATCTGAATACATGTATGCATATCTAAAAATCATCTATATTGATTTATTGAAAATATAAACAGGAAGATTGATAAGAAGTGCAAGTTCAAGATTGACAAGTACTTCGACAACGTAGAGTTTGAAAAATGTCAGCTAAACGATAGGAACATTTTTCATTGATAGGTTTGTTGAAAAATGCACACACATTGTTGCATGCTTAGATTGGCTAATTAAGTTTGATCTAAATATTCTCCCAGTCACAAAGCAAATTGAAGATGTTCGCGTAAACAACTCTAGCAAGATGCTCCAAGTATTTAACGCTATATCTTACAGTGGTGAACTGTTTTACGTAGACCATGTCAGTAGTATAGAACAATCGGGTTTCAGGACCACTTTTATCACTACGTGATAAAAAGATGGTCGAGAGTGAGCCCCCATGGATCTATGATACTGTGAGATGAGGGTTCTGGACCACTTTGCTGCGATGTGTTAGAGAAGTGTTTACAGTATAGTGATTATGGATTTTCCGTTTTTGCATTGGATGCTGATGTTCGCAGTCCAGTAGTGGAATTAACTGAAGAGTAGTCCAAGGAGTGGTTGAAGCGTGCGAAGGAATTGATAGCTATGCGAATCAGGATCTGAGTTATGTGCCTGAGATGATCTATTGTGAGGAGAGTGAAGAAGAGGAGTATGAGAATGAGGAGTGGGTGAGGCGTGGCTACAGCCATCAGCGTCCTTTTCAGCGGTACAATAAGCAATACGACATAAAAAATAATCGGAAGCGTTTTCATCTGTCGGAGTCGCAGGGAGATGAGTTTTATTATTGGCTGAATAGGGTGACCCGAATTCATTTGGTGGGTTGTGCGAATTTATAAAATTTGAGTATGTGTTCAAGCGCATATTTGAGAAGATGAGTCTTCACGAGCATGCTTTAAAATGTAAGGCGGTCTCTGGAAAGAGCATAGGTGAGCCGTAAGATAAGATTATTTTGGAGGCATTTCCGTCTCCAGAGACGTCAGCAATGCCGTTGGAATCTCAGAGTTGAATTGTTCAGGATAACCAAACCATTTGACCAGTTATTTTTACCTCGGGTAGAGAGGACGTTTTCGACTCTGAAGACGTCCTGGTTCGTTTTTTGTAATTCCTGCTCGTAAAAAGAACTTTGGAGAGGCTCACCCCAGGAGTCTTTGAGCGTGTAGGTGACTGGAGTAGTTTTCTGAAGAACATCGACGACAAAGACGTCCTCGGTCCAGTTGGGTGTGCATCCTTTCTTGAAAGTGGGTTGTTTTTTTTTTGTCTCCTAATTCTGACGTGGTCACCTACCTTGAATTAAGATCTAAAAATAAGGCATCTGTGACCTGTTGATTTTGGTATTTCGATGAGGCTTCCGTGAGTGTCATTTTGATGCTTCATTGCCATGTGTGATTGTACTGGTCAACAATGTCTGGTAAAATATCTAAGTATCGGTTAGTGTTATCGCTGGTGAATCTCTTCCACATGCGATTTTTGAGAGTTCAGTTAAACCGCTCGATGACAGCCGCGTTGATGGGCTTTGTGTGCTGTACAGGTCAATATTATTTTTTTGAAACCACTCTTTCGCTGCCGTGATCTGCCAAGAGTTTTGGGGGTTTGCGTGCACCTGCAATGCTATCCAGCGCATCCACGATAGAATGCCCTTTTTTGTTTTTGAGTGGAATTACCCATGAATATTTACTGAACACATCGATGACCGTCATGAGATAGTTAAAATGATCGTTGTACTCGCTGTAATCTCTCATGTCAACGAGATCTGCCGGCCATATATCATCTACGGTAACGGCAATGACTCTGCGACGTGGAAAATGCTGGAGTGCTGGTATAGGCACTTCTTCTGTGAGTTTATGCATCGGTCCTGGAATCCCGATTTTGGGTGTTTTCGCGCCTATACCCAACTTATATTTAGTGCCAATGATGCCACGCACGAGAGTGCGGTCTACACGTTCTCTGACATTTTTGAGCTTGAGTGTTTCTAAGTCCCTCAGCATGACTCGATCGCATCCCACAACGATACTTTTCTTCTGCTGCTATGACAGCACAACATCGACTGGAATGTACGACAACATGATGAACTGCGCTGTCAGCTCCACTTCATATTACCGCTCTTTGTGTAGCTCCGGTAATGTCTCACGACGCTGCGGCAAGTCCTAACGGTGCAAACACGTATGTGAACAGCTTTGACAGCATGGTTTTGACGAAGGGAACGATCGCGTCAGCAATTCCATTGCTACCCGAAATTATTCTTTCGCTGAGACATTGTCAATACCAGGATATTCATTTTTTTTTTCCATTCAGCACAACCAGCATCATGAATCGGGCTGAAGTCACCATCGCGTAGCAGACGTAATCAGGTCCTGGAGCCACAGTCCACCAGATCTCGATGTCGGCTGGAGAATCTTTGAGACGTTCGGAATGTTTGGAGACATCAAAGTGGAAGATGTGATAAAAGTTATCGAAATCGTCCACCGAGACCTGCGTGCCCGTGTCCACGTATTGGTATTTTTGCATGGCCTCCACGAGCATCAGGAACGTTCAAGAATAATTTCGGGTAGCAACGGCGAAGTTGCACTCGATTTCTCGCTCTGGATACTGCCTGGAGTTGATCCTGACGTGAATGCGAGACAGATTGAGATGGTTAAACACATGCCTCACATCGCTGCGGGTTCAAATCCCACTGAACGCTCGTCTTGTAAGTGCGAAAAAGTCGATTCTTTACGGATGGTGGGAGGTATACAATACTGGTTCAATCCAGGAATGAGTGGGTGATCTTTCTCCACCACAACAAATCAAATATTATACATAGTCTAAAATGTGCTGAAAAAACGAATTTCAATACAAAACAAACAAATGAAGACGTGCTTAAACAAGAGAGCCATGATGAATCGCTCACCTGAGTTTGAACAGAAAAACAAACAACAGTACAATAAATGCGGTTTCGTGGTCTCTATTATGCTATATAAACAATGAGTTTGTTCCATTTGACCTAGAGACATAATGTTTGACCTAGTTTGACGCATTCTTAAAAGAAAGTGAAAACTCATAAATTTGAACATTCAGAGCACGTTTCGTGAAAATCATACGATAAATGAGGCTTCTGTTGTGCCAGGGACTGTAAATATATATCTATTTACATTCTCTGGTTGTGATAACAAGTATTTCCTTCAATTTGACCTAGTGACCTAGTTTTCATCTATTTACAATCTCGGGTTGCTAACAAGGATTCGACCGAGTGACCTAGTTTTTGATCCAACATTACCTTTTGGTTCTACAGGAAACAAGATTCCTTGATATAAATATTCTAGTTTGATTCGCTTTCCTTAACATCCTTAAAGAACAGAAATAGCAGATCTAGGCCTGATGTTTTCGATGACATTTTAGTTCAATATAATCAGGGCCTCGTGTTATGTCGGAGTGGTGTCAAGGACACGATGATACATCTGGAAATGAAGAGGTAAATACGGCGGCTAAGAAGGGTCTGTAGTGTGTCTAGCAAGATTCTCCTCTCATCGACTGGTTTATTCTGTTTCAAGGAAATATATCTTCCACAAATGAACAAACTCCCTTTTAGTGAGGGAATTCAAACAAACATTCGGAAGAATCTCGGACCAATATACAATACTCATGAAATATAAAATCTTAGACTGGTTGCTAATCCTGTGATGTTGTTCATGTTAAGTTTAAAATAAATCATCAGTGTAACACAGCTTTAAAAAGCAGTGTAAAAGCCAGCCATGGTCGCACTTAATTGTGACATGTACAGTGTAATTTTTTCTTTTCATATTCTCGTTTGGCTAGTTAATGAAAATTTGGATGGCTGGAAATTCCGACTGGGAACATTTTGTTCTAGTTTAAGATAGACTTTCCAATAAGTGTGTGTGGTCATAACGTATAACGTTATTGCTTTAGTTCATTAATACACTGTCACGGGATAGCTGTTACTACATTAGCCATGGACAAAATACACTTCTGACAATGGATGTCGGGAATTTCACTTCTAGTATAACATTGATTTTCTATATCAAGATACACTAGATGAATCTTAGATATTAAAGTTGATGCTGAACGCTTTTTAACGGCTCATAAACACATGATAGGTTATTTAGAGCCGCCCCAGAGAGACAGACAGACAGAAAGCGGGAGGATACATAGGAAACCGGGAACCTGCACTACTCTTGCTATCGAATAGATTCCTATGGTTCTTTAATATGCTCGGAGGATAGACCGCCCGGTTTACGTCACCATCCGACAGACGAGGCTAAGGGAAAGTGTCTTGCCCAAGAACACACAGACGAATCACAGTGGCGCCAGAGTGGCTTCAGCCCGGGTAGTCCGGTTTCAAGTCCATCGCGCTCTCTATTGAGCCACGCCCGTCCCTTAGATATTAAAATAATAATAAGATTCAATATACTTTGATAATTATAATCTTTATATCTTCATAACCAAATATGTTCTGTAAATATTACATCAGTCGGGTAAACTGAATACCATTCTAGTCCAATTTACTCTCATGAGACTTAAATGGTTACATAAGATGTAAATAAATCATGTAATTTATAATCCATAACTACGTATCATACTATTATGAGTGCATGTACTACATGTGATGACGATAGCAAGTGTCATTCCTTAATATAACTACCACTGATCCATGGAAGTTACAAAGTCTTTATATTTAATTAATGCTGCATACGTTAATAAAACAATAAATATATAATGCTTTTTATATTTTAATAGCCAAATATTTAACTTATTCATCATATAATCATTATAATAATATCTGGCTCGCCAAATGAAATGTGCAAAGTGCGAGAGTAATTGAACCACCACAGATGAAAATCGGAAAATAAGCGTTGCCTCTGTTCTGTTGATAAGGATTTTCTTCCATTTGAACAAGTGACCTTGTTTTAGACCCAATATAATCCCTTTTCAATAAAAAGCGGAGACTCGTTCATATAAACATTTTAAGCGTGTTTAGATACATGGGTCCTCTAGTAGTTGAAATTTTCTGCATAATCATAAACGGACAATAATCCATAACCCCTGATGGTCATGTTGCTTTCAACGAATCAAGTTGGTTTGACAGAGGATCACACAAAGATTGATTCTGACCAATTATTTTCAATTTGAACAAGTAGTTTCAGAGAAGATTTTTAAAGTTGTGCATGTACGCTTATGTAAGGAAAACGAACCTAATCCATGTTTTCATAATGAATCGACCGTTTTTGGGAGAAACCTGATAAATGGTCAGTGGAACATCATTTCTGCGATATTATTTTTGAAATCTGACCAGCAGGTTCAGAGGTTTTAAAAGTTGTTTTTTTATTTCCCTTGCCATGACAACCAGAATTCACGATTTGCATTAACGTGAAAAGGACCATGATTTCAGCGATTGTCTAAGGATTTTCAAAAGAGATGTCTTTTGAAGCAAAACATTGACGACGACGGACGAAGAGTTATCAAAATAGTTCATCATTGAACGCTTCGGGTCAGGTGTTCTAATAACGCCATCAGTATAGCATATTTTACTGATACACGGTTAAATTGAAAATACATTCCATGGTCTATAAGATGCTGTAGGATTTGAAAGATGCATAACGAAAATACCCAAGGTTAGCTTTTCTGTTCATAAACTGAAAATGTGTACACACACACACACACACACACACACACACACACACACACACACACACATTGCTTGCGGTTTAATCACTCTTAGATGCCTTCCATGTTCCTGCCTGTGTACACTCGAAAGCACGATTTTTAGTCCTTCCTTTGTATTACTTTAAGTTACATAAGTTGATTGTTTTCTATTTAAAATGCATCGCATTTCCTTCTGACGTTCCTTTTCTATATTTATATTTTTAAAGTCAAGGTATATTTTCCATTCTCATCGACAGCATATACGTGATAATATTCACTGTGAAACATGATTGAGGTAACAAATGGCGGGAAACACACACACACACACACACACACACACACACACACACATCCCTTATGTAGCTTACAATGTTTTGATCTAACCGACAACGTCAGGTCAAATGTTACCTTTGAAATAAAACACACTTGAAGTTTTAATGATGATGCTTCTGTAAAGTGTGCAGTCTGGCCTTGATTTGCAGAATTTAGATGTCTTTAATGATGTGGCTCATCTTTTCCTTGCAGTAGTTTGGTAATATCCTGGAGCGACATCGAGGAATCTAACATTTCTTCTGAACAAATTAGTTGAAACTGATCAGGCAAGACGAAGAAGAAGAAGAAGAAAATGACTGAAGAATTACCGTGATTGTAAAGAAGCAGCGTTTGAAACCTTATGAGAAAGTGTCGATTCTTACAGATGGCGGGAGGTACAGAGTACTGGTCCTACCTTGGAAAAGATGTGTGATTTTCCTCAACCACTACAACTCGAACGTTATGTATATATAGCCTGCAAATGTGTTGCAAATGATGTAAATCACCATTCAACCGACCAGAAGGCTATACGAAGCTTTAAGTGGAATTCGTAAGACGTTTTTCCTGGCCTTATTTTATTTTACAGAGAATGCTTTAAATGTTTTAAATTTCGTGTGCCATATTAGGAAAATGCTTATTACGAGATGATAGGCAATTGCAGACCCTCCCCCCCCCCAAACCCTCCCCCCCCCCAATGTTATTCATCAACACAACATCTTTACCAGGGTCATTCTTCTACACGCATATAAATCAGAAAGGTATAATAAATTGCCCCCTCGTGAAAATTATATGAATAAGGTCAATATTTTATACCTTGGGGGTCGTTGTTCTATAAAGATTAATGACCGGAGGTCATTTTCTATATATAATTTCGACCTGGTGGCGGGGTTTAACTATTCTATTGGGTCCGATTTACTTCGTTACGCCGTCTCTTACTTATAAAGATCCTTATTTGGTGAATCGAGTTTTAAGTTTTTGTGAATAGGTATGTATGTATGATTGCATGCATGCATGCACTAACGCATGTACGCACGTACATAATTACGTATCTATGTATGTATGATATAGTATAGTAGGTACGTATGTTGTAAAGACTGCCTAATTAAGTAATGTTCTCTGACTTTACATTTTTTTTTTTTTCTATGTACGAACATTTCATAATAGTTGGAAATTTACAGACATATAGTTCAAAAGTTGCTTGTTAATGATCGAAACTGCATAGTTAAACTAGAGTTATGTGCCTTGTATGTATCTGGGTAAGCTCATTATTTATTTGGAATTCTTCCATCTGTTGCGTTTTTCATTTCAAAACAGATCTGGTAGCATGAACAAAAAATGCATGCCTTTGATAAATTATAGGAATTGCGTATGTTTGTATATCTTTTGAACAGTGTTTACCCTCACGGCGGAGAATAAATACCGTATATTTTTGTAAAACTCATATCCAATTGCAAATTGCACACACCCAAATTTGCTAGATCTGGCTTTTTACAGTAAGTTAAGAGTAATAAGTAGAACAAACAACATGGACCCTGATCTGCTGGTGTTTCATGTGACGGCAGATCAAAGTGCGCATTGCTTGCAGTTGAACACAGTTAATAGGTGAGTACATATGGCACGTAAGTTTAGCGAAATCTGTGTAATCATTCTGGTAATATCAACTGACATAAAACAAAATACTCGTGTGGTGTTTTTGGTTAGTTTATTTCAAATCAAACAGTTAAATATGACAAAAGTAGCAATACAAAATACATGCGTAACACGATTAATATACACACGTTTTACTGAATGTATATCTGTAACAAAAGAATGGTTACAACAACTTCATTATGAAATCTGAACAGGTGCTTCCAAATAAAAATCAAAACAGACCCAAATTCATAAAATGTTCTGACTACTTTAGCACTGTAATGATATGTAGCAGGTGACCTTTATGGTAAAATCAATATTTCATATGAAATGAAAATTTATGACTGGTTGGCAGCTGTAACGTTGACAAAAATGAAGATAAACACAGAGTTATTTTGCAATATATAATGTAATTTTTTGTCTTTAGATAAATATATTTTTCTGTTTATGGAATAAAACAGCAAACCATTAAATCTCCCAGAAGCAATGAAACTGTCATGGGCTTGCAGGATATGGCATCCAAAAACGTGGAATACCTATCCCAGTTTTGAAAACTTTTCTAATCCAAATATATTTTTAGAAGAAACATTCTTAGGCCATATTAGGGTAGTGTTTTTCCTCTGGATTTTACAGATCACAAAATCAACTTTTATTTCTTTTATATTATTACTTGTGATCAGAGATAATACAAACAAACAAACAAATTATGTTGTATAGTTTCATCAAGATCTCGTTACCGTCATTTAGACCCACAAGCTGAGATGTAATAAAATTATGCATATGAAATACAAATGTTGTTCATAAACCCTTATACCACAAATAACTACTAAATATTCACAGTGCAGACATAACGATAATTACAATAAACAGTTTCGGTACAAATCACAGAAGGTAAGTCCTCTAATATTCAAGAGGAAAATGCATATAAAATTCTTTATATCACAGTCAAAATTAATGCCAGAAAAAAAAAAAAACAATGTGCTCATAAATTATACAATTATTATAGGTCTTTATTTAATTTTAAGCAAATTAAATTATCGAATTTACCTGTATAATTCTATACTTTGATTTTCATTCGACAGTTCTTTGGAAATAATAGCCCATTTATTAAACTAAGTGCTTGGAATATGTTTTGTTGACAACATATGTTTGAAAAAAAAAATGAGATACTGCAAGAATGCTTTGTGAAACTAGACGTACTGGTGAATACTTGAATAAGCATAGAATTAATTTAATTATTTCAAGTCTCACAGGAAAATGAAAACAAAAATGAAATCTGCAATAATAATTAAAACAGATATTAAATTCACAAAAACAATCAATCTTAAGTCTTGAGCTGAACACATGTTCATATTTGATATCTACGTGATAAACCTTGTTCCTGGAGTCCATTGGCTACCACAAACATCAGTCTCGACAATATTTTGAATTCCGATCACCCAATTAGTACCAGAAATGTTGATGTTTGCAGTATGTTCAATCTAGATTACCCGATGGGTACCAGAAATGTGTGTCAAGGCAACATGTTGAAATTAGATAACCCAGTGGCTACCAAAAATATTTATCTGGACAATGTGTCAAAATTAGTTCATTAAGTTACTGCTCTATGTCATTACACGTTATACCATTTTTTCAACACTTTCAAACAATTTTCCGAGAGATTGAATGGTTTATTTATGAATCATAAAAGTGAACAGGGGAAGTACTAAGCCTCATAGTTTCGCATCATAGAGCTTTCTCTGGGCTACTGAATTAAACCAGAGCTCTTTGCTTTCTCTGGGCTACTGAAATAAACATGAGCTCTTTGCTGGACCCTGAAACATTTATCATATGATGATATAATACTAACGCTCTACACTTATGCAAGTTTATGTAACATTATCAACCAAAATTTGTGCTCCAATCAATTCAATGGACCACTTCAAAACATTTAAAACAAACTGTTATGCACATATATTTATTCCATTCAAATACCTGTCTGTGCATATAATTAAATCCATATAATTATCCATTTATTTAGTGCAATTACTCTTTTCTTCTTATATTAAAAAATGTTTAAAAAAATTGCAGAAGTATCAGATTAAAACATTTGGCTGTTGAGAAATACGTTTGTCTTTGTGCCTCAATGCATTCAAAGAATTAGAGATGATTGAATGTGTTTTTACATGTAAGTTTTAAACATTCTGTTTACGTCAATTTGAACTGCATGTCAACAGAGTAAAATTCTACTTGGCATGATGAATTGTTTGAATTACTTTTATGTATAATTAAAATATATGGGTTAAGACAATACATGTTGGTGTGTTTGAAATTGACAATTTTATATTATACAGTTATACAATTGGCCTATTTTTTAAACTCTGAGTTGTAATTTACACCCTGTGAAATGGACATGTACCCTTTGTATGTACAGCACAGCTTCAATTATCGAAAAACCAATGTCTCAATCAGTCTGTCCAAACACCAATGTCTGAATTAGTCTGACCAAAAACCAATGTCTCGATCAGTCTGTCCAAACACCAATGTCTGAATTAGTCAGACCAAAAACCAATGTCTCAATCAGTCTGTCCAAACACCAATGTCTGAATTAGTCTGACCAAAAACCAATGTCTCAATCAGTCTGTCCAAACATTAATGTCTGAATTAGTCTGACCAAAAACCAATGTCTCAATCAGTCTGTCCAAACACAATGTCTGAATTAGTCAGACCAAAAACCAATGTCTCAATCAGTCTGTCCAAACACCAATGTCTGAATTAGTCTGACCAAAAACCAATGTCTCAATCAGTCTGTCCAAACACCAATGTCTGAATTAGTCTGACCAAAAACCAATGTCTCAATCAGTCTGTCCAAACATTAATGTCTGAATTAGTCTGACCAAAAACCAAAGTCTCAATCAGCCTGTCCAAACATTAATGTCTCAGTCAGTCTATTGAAACCAACATACCGGGTAGGCTGTGTTTAATTTGAAAATACGTGACTTAGATAAGCTGTGTTTGTGTACGAGCAGTCAATGAAAATGCTCATGCTAATTTAAATGCTGTTTCAAACAGACCTTGTGTGTATATCAATAAAGTTCTTGCTGGGTGTACAAAAGATAAGTTTAAGTCAAAACAAAAATAACGACAAACATTTTATTGTCAGCCAAGTTTCTTTAGTTAGGTTACGTTTTCAGATCCTTGACCATTTGAACCAATTTCTGACCCAGAGTGTTATATTCTACATAGGCATTTGATAAAAAGGTGACTCTAATGATATAACACATGGTCCAGTCAAATGTATTCAAGATGAAGTTCTCATAGCTGCCATGACCTATCACTTAGACTCCTAATTATTCAATTGCCTATGATTCAAATTTGATTTATGTCCCCATACAAGTTTAGAATTCCGAAGCTGTGCTGTGCATCACTATATAAGGAATATTTTCCCTAATTACTTAGCACTAATTTCTAAGCTCATTGGAGGTGGCACACTACTCTGTTCTGCTTGACGTTTCTTTAACTCTTTCTGCAGCAAATATACTGCTGCCCTGCATGGTTTAATCTCTGGTTTTTGGTATGTAAGGTTATTGACAGTATTAAAGTCAAAGTTTCCTTCTCTATCAAATGGTCTTGGTTCTGGTTTAAAGTCTTTGACTTTTTCAGCTTTCTTGGGAATAAACGTTGATTTTGTTACACTTTCTCCATTAAACTTTGTCTGCGGAGGTATGTATGGTCGGTTCTCATGGAAGTCACCATGTCTCACTCTCTGGGATACACCCCAATCTTTGAAGAATTCCTGGAAACTTGTTTGATCTTCAAACTTGACATCAGATGCTGTATGCAGTTTAGCAGACGGTGGTACAGCTGTAGCCCTACTGTGAAGTGCCTGGACTTTATCAATCGGTTTGTAGTCTCTCTGTAAATATAAACACAGACCATGCATCCAATCAGTATGGACATTTCATAACTACATTTGGCATATAACATTCCAAAGCATATATTTCAGTGACAGCTATGTACCAGCAAGTACAGCTCAGTCCATGATGATGAAGCAGGTGGCAATGTTGCTTGCCCATCAAATGATAGAGCAATACCTGCCCAAACAGATACATTCAGGTAAAGATAACCTATTCAATTAAAGGTGCTATGTTCATTTATCAATTCTTTTCATTAATTTCCTGTTCATATTGTCAACCCCTACATAGAAAATGATTGCATGTAAAGGCCACACTATCGTGTTTACCAGGGTATTCTTCAGAATGATCTCTCTCTCTCTCTATCTCTCTCTCTCTCTCTCTCTCTCTCTCTCTCTCTCTCTCTCTCTCTGTGTGTTTATAATTTGTAATATAACATTTATACCTTCTGACTTGTTTCTGTCTCAAATCTTACTGTTGGGGGTTGGTAGGTTTCACTGTCTTTCTTGCATGACTTTGCCACAGGATGTTTGGTGATATCATGCCCTTTGTAGATCTTTCGTTGCTCAGTTTCAAAACTTCGTCTGTTAAAAAGAAATTAATGTGCAAATTAAGATATAAAATCATACTGGTAACAGACAGAAACAATAAGATGTTCCTAACAAAGGACTCAAGTTTTTTTTTGTTCTGTGATAAACCATTTACACTAAAATTATTTAGTGGAATAAATTCTGGAAATGTTTAACACCATTGTACAGATGACATTTGTACTATCAAGTGACATTTGCCTTGCTTTGTAGCACATATATATATAGAAAAACTAACATGGTTAAGTTAATTGGTAATTTGGACAGAGAAATAAATGATAGGTGTTGTTCAAACAATTATTTTGAGTAATTTTTAAAATGAAAATGTGTGTTCATGTATGTATGCATGCATGCATGTATGTATGTATGTATGTATGTATGTATGTATGTATGTATCTATGCATGCATGCATGTGTCTGTCCATCTGTCTGTCTATCTACCTGGTTGCCTGCCTGCATCCATGTATGTATGTATGTATGTATTTTGGGAGGTAAGTAAGTATAGGTACTATTATAAGTGCATTTAAGCAGGTAGAGAGGTAGGTCATTATGGTATTCATAAGTCTTTCTGCATGTATTTGCCTATCTGTTTCATTGTCCCTTTATAATGTACGAGAATGTGCTCTTACAAATTGTATTAAATTATCCCCTGCATGTAAAATTATTAGAGTAGACAGGAAATATTAAGTTTATGTGCTACAGTTCCAAACATAGAATTGATATGAAAACAAAAGTTGTAGACATGTATTTTTGATATGCATGCATGTTTGTATGTTACCATATTTCTCCAATATTTAGCCCATGTTTGATGATAAGACCAACACCAAGTTTTACAAACATTATGTCAAGTAAGTTCATCCCATACTTTGTACTGCAGTTACAACATAGCCATGGGGCCAATCATGGGAGAAATTCTAAAAGCTGTGTCCAGTGATAGGTACATCCCACACCTACCATCAAGTTTTCATCACAAGCCCGTTGAGTCAATCATCAGGGAAATACTGAAAGCCTTGTCAAATGATAATTTCATCCCTCACTTTTCATCATGTTAACAACATAGACTCCCTTGGTCAGTCAGGGGAGAAATAGTTTTACAGTGCACTGACAGTGTTTACTTTTATGTTTATCTGTATTATAAAATATGTCCTCACTTGTTATCAAACTTGAGGTCCAGTGTGTCTGGGGCAGGGACAGCCATCTGAGAACGCTTAAAGTCCATGTGAGCTGGAAAAGAGGACTTGAAGCTGGTCTCATCCTGGAATTTTCCTTTCACTCGCATTGGGTTCTGTTTTGATTCTGATACTATTTTTTCTGGTCGATGAAATCCACTAATTTTCTTGTAGGTTTCGTTGTGTGTTGTCAGATGATCAAATTCACCTGCAAAATATTTTTACTGATATCATACTGTTATTAAGTTGATAATTATATCTATATCATACTGATACTAAATAGATAATGATACTGATACTAAATAAATAATAATCCTGATACTAAATTGATAATTATACAGATGTCATTACTGATATTAACTTGATAATTATCCAATATAATACTGATACTAAGTTGATACATTTTGCAAAGGACAAGTCCACTTTTTGATATGAGCTTTCAAACTCTAAAATTAAACTTCAAAAGGACAAAATATCTCAAAATATGATTTTTTATTAATGCTGTACTGTTATCAGAAAATTCACTATAGTACCCATGAGGGTCAGAATAGTTCAGTTGGTAAAGCGATCACTGTATCTGAGAGAGGTCTCAGGATCAAAACCCAAGGAAGACAATATAGTATTTTTAAATAGATAAATAAAATAGTGAGAAAACGACTGTGATATGGCAACATTTCTTTCCTGTCTGATAGTGCAATATGAGAAGTCTGATAATACAATATGAGTGGTCTGATAATACAGTATGAGAAGTCTGATAATACAGTATGAGAAGTCTGATAATACAATATGAGTGGTCCGATAATACAGTAAGAGAAGTCTGATAATACAATATGAGTGGTCTGATAATACAGTATGAGAAGTCTGATAATGCAATATGAGTGGTCTGATAATACAATATGATAAGTCTGATAATGCAATATGAGTGGTCTGATAATACAGTATGAGAAATCTGATAATACAATATGAGTGGTCTGATAATACAGTATGAGAAGTCCGATAATACAATATGAGTGGTCTGATAATACAGTATGAGAAGTCTGATAATACAATATTAGTGGTCTGATAATACAATATGAGAAGTCTGATAATGCAATATGAGTGGTCTGATAATACAGTATGAGAGGTCTGATAATACAGTATGAGTGGTCTGATAATACAGTATGAGAGGTCTGATAATACAATATGAGTGGTCTGATAATACAGTATGAGAGGTCTGATAATACAGTATGAATGGTCTGATAATACAGTATGAGAGGTCTGATAATACAATATGAGTGGTCTGATAATTCATTATGAGAAGTCTGATAATACAGTATGAGAGGTCTGATAATACAATATGAGAAGTCTGATAATACAATATGAGTGGTCTGATAATACAATATGAGAAGTCTGATAATGCAATATGAGAAGTCTGATAATGCAATATGAGAAGTCTGATAATACAGTATGAGTGGTCTGATAATACAGTATGAGAGGTCTGATAATACAATATGAGAAGTCTGATAATACAATATGAGTGGTCTGATAATACAATATGAGAAGTCTGATAATGCAATATGAGAAGTCTGATAATGCAATATGAGAAGTCTGATAATACAGTATGAGTGGTCTGATAATACAGTATGAGAGGTCTGATAATACAATATGAGAAGGCTGATAACACAGTATGAGTGGTCTGATAATGCAATATGAGAAATCTGATAATGCAATATGAGAAGTCTGATAATACAGTATGAGTGGTCTGATAATACAGTATGAGAGGTCTGATAATACAATATGAGTGGTCTGATAATACAATATGAGTGGTCTGATAATACAGTATGAGTGGTCTGATAATACAATATGAGAAGTCTGACAATGCAATATGAGAAGTCTGATAATACAATATGTGAAGGTTGTATCAGATTCACAAGTAAACTTGTGTTCATGTTAAACAGCTATAAAGAGATAAAGTACATCCTTTTTGAGTATTCAGACATTAGCTATTGAGGAAGGTTTCTCAATGAAGTGTACTCATCCTTTAGTAAAAAAAATACAGAATATATTTGGAACTAAGCAAGAATAATTAGGATAGAAATTATTAAACAAGCCTTATATGGTCAAAGTGAAATTAGCACAAATGACTTCTTTCATATAAAGTCAAGATCAAATAAGTACATATGACTGATCTCTTACATGGTCATGAAAACATAAGCACAAATGATTAATATTTTTGATTAGCAAATAATCAAAAATTTACCAAAGCTATTGTAATTTTCACATGATACATGTATTAATTTTAACACAGATGTAAGATTCCAGCTTTCCAATAATAAATGAACTTATAGACTATAAAACAGGAAGTGAAATAAATATATCTTTGAAATTAAGATCAAATGATTCTGACATGATATCTTTACCATTTATGAAATTCTGATATCTGTTTATCACACAAACTTGATATTAAACTCTTCTCAAAAGTATGGAATAGATTTCTAAATTTTTTCTGAATGAGATATCTATACTTTTATGTAAAAGTTTGATTATTACATACCATATTTCACTTTTATCATTTCAGTTTTACTCTAAGTAGCATGGATACATTGTATCTCTACCTTTGCTACGAATTCGCAATGACTAAACAACAAACAATCATCAAATCTGTCAGT
Source organism: Megalonaias nervosa (assembly GCA_016617855.1). Lineage (NCBI taxonomy): Eukaryota > Metazoa > Mollusca > Bivalvia > Unionida > Unionidae > Megalonaias > Megalonaias nervosa. The sequence goes on from JAECUM010036297.1 coordinate 18,230, forward strand.
CAAATGTTCTACATTGGTAAATTTGATTTACTTCTAACCTATCTCAATCCAGGCTACATGTGAATTTTATAATAAAATAGTATAACTGGAATGCTTATGGCCACTCTAAGTCTACAACCATGTGATTAACTGATGCATTGTTTAAGAATGCTCTAAGTCAAAGAATATGTGATCCACTTAATGGAATGTTCAAAGCTACTCAAAGTCTGAAGCTGTGTGATGTATTGATGTATAGAAATTTAAGAAATATTACAATGCAATACAGCCTACACTCTTTAGAATGCCAATATTATCCATAAATATAAATTGTCATTGTATGAGGTTGACAATAAAAATGGTTATAAAAACCCATCATTAAAAGCAATATACAGATAGAAAAATAAGAGATAGATATTCAATGTGAAGAATATACAGATAGAAAAATAAAGAGATAGATAATAATGTGAAGAATGATAAACATAGTATGAAAAATGTTCTTCATAAGAAAACTTTCCTTCTCAGCTGAACTGTACATTTTTATAAACTAGTGGCATTTTAAGGAAAAGAAAAACTTAATTTGACTTAATAGAAAAAAACTAGGTTAATACCAGGTTAACATAAAATTCTCAACTACAGCGATTTATAAATAACATGGTTTGTTGTACCTTCAGTCCCAATATGATCATCTGCCATCTTTATTAGATCTGGTCTGCGAGCAAACTCTCCTGTGAAACTTTGCTTTGTTATACTCTGCCCAATACCTTCTTTGCTTGGAGGGAATAGTATGGAGCCTAAGTATAGAATAAAGTATTAAAAAATCAGATAAGACATGTCATTTCTGTACATGCACTGAGTGAAAAGATAAGGTTACATTAAGATTCATCTCTGAGCCAGTCACTAAATGAGTCAAATTATGTGGCATATCACCAAATTAATTAATAATTCTCTTTAGCTACAAGACAGAAATTTGAGAAAAAAAAAAGTTTTATTAACTTGTGTTTCACTTGTAATGTACTTTTATTCCTGCCTTTGTATATTGCCTATAATCCTACAAAAATAATTACATGTAGTATCAAGTCAAAATCCCAAATTTCACAATTAGTTCCATGCATATTAATTTTTCAATTAGAACAAAATTGTTTCAGTATTTCAATTCAGGCTAATGTCTAATCTCTGTGAAATGATCTCTGAATTGTATGCATGTAATTACACAAATTGCAGGCACATTTTAACTGTCATTAAAAACAATATTACTTAACAGTCTGAGTTTTGAGTTTATGCTAGTTTTTGTGTTCAAATGTTTATAAATTCCAAGTATGATTTTCTGCAATTCATCATTGTCATTACCAGCAAAACTAGGAAGCTCTCCAAACTGTGTCATCTTTTGTGGTACCCATTGTCTGTGGTGATCCTTATAAGTCGTTCTGTCATCAAATTTGGCACTGGATTGACGGACACTAGCTGGTGGAGCAGTTCGTCTCATCAATTCCAATTCTAGCTTTTTAGGGCCAAACTCTGCTTTGTAATATGTTTCCCCTTCTAAAGGAACTGTTGGGGGCTCATATAAGTCTTTCTGGAATTAAGAAAACAAGATTTTCAATTTCAAATATCAAGTGAACTTTTCTCAGATACAAAATAAACATTTTTGTTGAAATAACTTTGAAAAAGACTACACTGAATGGCACATAACATGCCAACACTATGCTCCATAGTCTTCTGTGAGTGGCAGAACCAGGACATTCCTGGCTCTAGACAACATGGATCAATGAATGATACTGACCTTGGCCTTTAATCTTATAACTTAAAGTTACTTTCCATACCCTAAAGGCACACCCTTTATGAAGACTGGTGAAAATGTTGGTGTCAAATACAAACTTGTAAAATGAAATTTTGAATTATGTGGGTTGCTGTGACATTAACACATAAGCTAACTTTCTTAACATTGATAACTTATTTCTTTCCAAGAACAGCAGCAGAAAGCTCAACAAGGAGTTTAAAGCAAAGTTTCTAATCGCAACCTTGATCTTAAGGTCAATGTAACAAGCATGTGTGTCAGCGAATGAATTGTTTTAACTTCATAATGATTCATCTAATGTATGCATAAAATCCATCAAGAAGTTTAGGAAATATATGCAGGGAAAAAATTTCAACCAAGACTTTAATGAAACTGTTCAATGATAATGACCTTAAACACAAGATCAAAAAGCAAAACAGCTTCTCTAGCAACTAACTATTTAAGGTCATAATCAATCATGCCAGCTATAAGTACCTATTATGGGGCATATGAAATTCATGTCAGTGAAAAGTTTTGAGCAAACCATAGCAAGTACTTAATGCCTTTTGCTACGTGAAGTGACATCTCTGTTTCTTTTTCCGTTAGGGTGTGCCCTGAACGTTCATGTTACTGCGATCCTTTAAACTAACAGACATTAACCAAAGTGTTCCCTGACAGTTACTGTTACAGTGACCCTTTTAACTAACAGGCATCAATCAAAGCTGTATATAATCTAAGAGTAGCAAACTGCTTGCAAAAGAGCACAAATTATGTCTTTTGTGTCTTTTGCATCAATGTTCAATATGAAAAAGAATGTCAGAAAAAGGTTTTACCAATCTCGTCCTTAACGATTATGTGTCCTTGACAGAGACGTGTTCACTATGACAAGTTTTACAGTACTCCTGATAAACTCAGAGACAATGATACATTTGAAAGGTCTCATGCCAATGCACATCGATGCAGATCAGTCTGATTTGAGTTGATGCAAATACTGTTGCTGTAAATGATGTACAAAAAATGAATACAGTGCATTTCCTTGGAAAGAGGTAGGACATTATAGTTTAAAAGAAAGAATAAAGAAAGAAAGAAGGAGTAGAAGAAAATTAGAATTAAATAATAAAGGAATTAAATAAACATGGGAAGGAAGGAAGACAGGGAGATATGTGTAAAGAAATTAACCAATACAAAGTGAATGAAGCTCAGTCCGTAGGAAAATTTTCAAAGAGCAGAAAACGTTGACACGTACCGGTGCAAAGTCTGGAGGTCTGCCTACTTTTTCTGGTGCCTTGTATGAAGTTCTTGCGCTGGTCTCGAAAATCATGGGAGGGAGATTGGGGTCCCGGATAGGAGGAGGAGGCCTTTTGCTGGAACGGGGTCGTGTGTCCTTGAACTCCTTATAAGTTGACCTATAGTCGGTATCAGGAAACGAATGCACTCTCCTCGGGCATCTTGGCATCTGATCCTTCCGCCGTTTGTGACGACTGGAACAAAGAGTAAAACAGATGATCATTCCGTTTACTTTGTACGATTTATTCTCTGTTGCTGTTCTTCAGTAATACCAAGGTAAATACCAACACATAATTCTTCTATTCGATAAAGACGGTGATGAAAATTTCGGATTCGATGGATGACGGCACCGAAGTGTTGTTGAGATCTCAACCAACTGATGACGTTTCGAGATATACTGCATTTGACCGACTCAGTGGTCGAATGAGGCATAGCGCGTACAGATTTATCAGTCCGATGCAATAAAACATGTACCATCTCGGTCAAATACGCAAATCTGAAATTGGTATTAAACCCGTGTCAATTCACAAGAATAAGCTAATTGTTTTATTTTTTTAAATACCAAAACAAAGTATCATTCCAGGAAACAGTTCAAATACAATGACTTCTGTTACCTTTCGTTCTTCTGTATTTTCTCAAATTTATAATCTTTTAATCTTATAATATATTTTCCCCTTTACACAAGCTACTCGAGTACTTCACGCAAAACTTATATATATATATATATATATATATATATATATATATATATATATATATATATATATATATATGTGTGTGTGTGTGTGTGTGTGTGTGTGTGTGTGTGTGTGTGTGTGACCATGATTCGAAGGCCACAAGGAGGAACTGGTTTGTCACTAGATTGTCTGACATTGCTTAAGGAGGAGACAGAGTATAGATGAACTGAAACCATGTGGAGATTCAGGAAACGCGAGCAATGAAAACGTAATCAAAGCGTTAATAAAAAATTTTGTTATCCGTGACCTTGATCCTAACGTCTCAAGGTGAGCGCGTAAGGCACAGAATCAATAATATTTGTTTTACAACGATACATTTCAAACATTTAACAAAGTCCATTACCAGGTTTCAAAATATAAGCAAATAAAAATGATATCCAAAATGCTTAGCATACTTGAAGACGACGCAGACAAAATAAAGAAAAAAGATCGCTATTTTTTGGGCTCTTCTGTTAACCTATGCCAAAATTTAATCAATGCTGATATATTCCCTTAATCATCTGTAACAAAATCAGTTGACACCTTTTGTGTCATTTTACATTGAACGCACTGTACCCAAAAATCCTTGGTTGGAGAAACGACTGCAATAATTTGCATTCCTTCACTAAGTTGTTTGAAACATAGCCACATAGCATCCAAGCAAGAGCAATATGCCAACACGCGACCAATGAAATAGGAGTCATATCAATATCGATCGTAGAGGTGGGATAGTCGTGTAAAGCAAGCATCATTAACTTAACAGCTTTCATTTATAACGCATTAGCTCATGATCCGATATATATATATATATATATATATATATATATATATATATATATATATATATATATATATATATATATATATATATATATATATATATATCCCTTTATAATACTTCTTTATGAAAAAGCCAGTCAAATTATTTCCAGCGATACATATTGATTTACATTGCTGTTTAGCTAGAAAGTTTCAGATAGTCTGCAAAACAAACTAGTCTTAGACTTTAAAGCCGTCTTGTTCTCTGTTTTGCCTTTAATTCATATTTTTGCCTAAATATATGAACGTAAAGTACACTTGTTCAAAACATGTCTGAGTCTAAAGGACACTCGTGAAAGCGAATTTGTCCAAAATATGATTAAATCTAAAGTGCATGTGTCCAAATGGAGTTCACTCTATCAGGTAGCGTAACCTTAATATGAACGTTTTCGTTTTTATTTCAGAGATTTTGCTCTAAAAAAAAATCGTTTAAAATTATAGAACCATTCTTGAAATCCAATAATGCTCTCACACTATCCAGCGAAAGACAAGGGTTATGACAATCATAACATGTTCGGGCCTTTCCGCCAATAATCGAATAAAAGCACCTTACAACTACACCCCTAACTGCCATTTAATTCCATTGCGTCAGCAAAAGAAGTTATAAGCACATCACACAGGTCGGGGTTATTCATAGCCAAAACATTCCCAAGTTTCTTGTTTTGTTTTTTTTAATTGTTAGGAAACTTTTTTTTTACTTTCGCAAATAATTCTATAAAGGTATCATAATGATTTCGACATGGTTCTAACTGTGTCTAGCATACTATTTTAATTAACGCATGTCGATCAGACCTAAATACGTGCTAATTTATATGGATCACCGAACAATACTGGCAAAGATGGCTATATTACGTGATTTACTCGCATACCGTCGCGTGTGGGACATTCAGGCAGAATGTCTTAATTCCTAGTTACGAACCTATTCATGTACGGGGAAACAAAGACAACAACCCAATCATTTACCTTGAACGTATTTAAAAGACAAATTGAAGTAGTTTTATACTGTTCTGTCATAATGAGTAGAGCATTGATATCACTGTTCCGGTGACAGGTCAGTTGGAGTAAGATTCCCAATTAAGGACAAATCAACGACATCGACCTAATTGTCCATTCTATTGAAATGATACATATTGAAGTAGTTAAATAACTGATATTCTCTGACCACCAAGTCGTTACCATGAAAACAATTCAAAGTTCAAAGTCTGAATGGCTGTCGTGGAACATATATTCACTACTTAAAATTAGTAGTTAGTGTTTCAGTAAGAAAAAAAGAAAACTTACTATTGAAATATTAAAGCAAGCAAATTGAAGGAATTTGTTTTCAGAGTTATACCACACGAAAGCTAATTGACAGAAATGGAAAAGACAAGAATAACACATCAACATCGTAAATTACTTGCATTTAGCAAGCAACTAGATAACGAATGATCGTCTGCATATTATTGTGTGAAGAAACAAAAGGACGACCTTAGAATTGTTTGTGTGGAAGTGATATAACTTACATGCATTTTAGCCAACATGTAAGGTAGAAAGTATTCTCGAAAAACCAGGCAGAATACATCTAACAATATGTTTTGAGGTCATAATAAAAGAATACATCTAACAACGTGTTTTGAGGTCATAAATATAGAATACAAATAACAATGTGCTTTGAGGTCATAACAACAGAATATATCTAACAATATCTTTTGGGGTCCTAATAATAGAAAACATGGAAAATCTCTTACAAGTGGAACTCTAGCATTTAATAGTTTATATGTGATTTCTGTTTCAAGATTTACAGATATGAATGATTTCATATTTAGATATAATATTGACATCGAAAGACGTTGTGGCTGATACAACAATGTGATAAGAAGTCCATAAAATAATCTTAAATTGAACATAAACTTCGGTAAATTCAGCTTCTGTTTTTCTGTATATAAAGAAATTTAGAAAAAGATTTATAATTTGTTTGAGACGTAATAAAATGGTAGCTGATAAGGATTGAAGAAAACTGTTGATATCAATAATTTATATTGGCCAATCAAACAAAAAAGACGAATAGATGAAGTGAATGAAACAATGACGGTCAGACAATGATGATATACAGCCGTACCACAAGGATAGACACGGATATAAATACATTTTGACCGTGACATATATTTTATCCCAATATGCATGAGCTGAGAAAGTGAAGGAGGGGACGAGCTAAACAATGCATTTAAACGTATCTTTAAGAAGCGAAAATTTGAAAAAAATACAGTTTGATTCAGGGAAAAGGAATGTTACAACCATATGTTCACGTACTCGGACAAGAAAGCATAAGCTGTGGAGATGTTTTACAGTTTTCTACGAACTTGAATATTATAATACTTTGTACAAAATAAGCCTAGAATATGGATGAATGTATTGCCAAAGTAAGTCAAGGATATAACATCTCTGTCAAATCCACAGACAAAACGCTAGTCGTATATATATATATATATATATATATATATATATATATATATATATATATATATATATATATATAAACTGACAACGAACAGTGCAAAACTAGTATTTAACTAGCCTGGGCGCTTTCGACTCTTAATGAGTTTTTTTTCAAAGTCATATACAAAACATAGACAAGACAAACAAATAAAACAGAAAAACCGTAGTGTTTGCAAAACTTTACATGGCTGTTTCTACAGGAATTAAACCTCCAAATGTATTATGTTTCAGCTAGTTTATATCAACTTGTTGCGGATACTCGAAATTATTTGTATTAATCTAGAAATGGATGAGCCATAACGACATCTGGTATTTTGTGTACATTTATTAAAGCCCAAATTACATCCCGGATATTTCATTGTTATAGTAGTAATTGTAGGCTATTTTAAACAAATTTAGAGAATTTTTCACAAGTAAAATATGTCGGCTGCAAAAGATAGTTTTATTTGTGCATGGCTGTCTTTTTCTAGACTTCTTGGTTTAAACCGCTTGGTTTCAATGTTCTAAGGCGGCGTATCCAGTAAGATTCCTTTTCTTTCGACCGCTCCGGTGGCCTAGTGGTTAGAGCGTCCGCCTCGGATGCGGGAGGTCGTGGGTTCAATCCCCGGTCGAGTCATACCAAAGACTCATAAAAATGGTACTAACAGCTGCCTCGCTTGGCGCTCAGCATTAAGAGGTTAGTGTTAGGGCTGGTCGGCCTGGTGTCAGGATAATGTGACTGGGTGGTACATCATGCTACATGTCTGCGACATGATGCCCCAGTGCTAGACATCACTATAAACTGCCACACTGCAGACATCGTAGCGATATGACTGAAAAATTGTTAAAGCTACGTTAAAAATCATAATCACATCACATCACATCCTGTTCTTTCCTGGTTTCTGAACTCCAGTCGGGGTTGTTAGCAATTGCAATAAGTGTTATATCACTGAAAGTGTGGCCAGGAGAGGAGAAGTGTTCTGCGACCGGACTTCTGTACAGCTTCTTTGTCATCCAATCAGATCTATGAAAGTTTATCCTTCTGTGTAGCTTTTCAGTTTCTCCGACATACTGAAGGCTACAGATCTTACATGTGATGAGATAAATTACATTCTCAGTTTTGCACGTTTTGTTTGGACCATGTATGTTTAGTTTTTCTCTAGTCACTGTGCTAGAAAATGTCCTGGTCTCTATCATGGCTCATCGATTTCTAGGTTAATACAAATAATTTCCAGTATCCGCAACAAGTTGATATAAACTAACTGAAACATAATACATTTGGAGGTTTAATTCCTGTAGAAACAGCCATGTAAAGTTTTGCAAACACTACGGTTTTTCTGTTTTGTTTGTTTGTCTTGTCTATGTTTTGTATATGACTTTGAAAAAAAACTCATTAAGAGTCGAAAGCGCTCAGGT
>JAECUM010036298.1:0-42009 GCA_016617855.1 Megalonaias nervosa
TCACTGGAGTGCAGTTTGTGAATATCCGGGAAACTTTGAATTGATCTTCATTTAACGAGGTGAAGACCTGGCCCTTGTCCGTTATGCGGTGATCAAGTTTTGCAATGCTTACATTTAAATTTGTGTTGTATAATATTATTGGGGATCATTTCTTCCAAAATGTCAAAAATCTCATGGAGTACCGTGACTTGAATTTTCGGCCCAAGTCGTGGTGCATATACCGGTACAACCCAATAATAGTAGCCTTTTCTTAAAAAGAAAAATTCAAACAAACAGCACTGACATCAGAAAAACCCTACCTGTATTTTGCAGTTTCATATTTATTCCGAAAAATCTCACCATTTCCCCCGTTTTTCATTTTACAGTATGTGTACATTTTGCCTCTTCGTTTGAAAAGTTCTGACAATGTTTCATTAATTTCCAATTCAGATATCACCCGAGGGTAGACGAAATGTCGACCTTGCAATCCGTTATCAGATGACCTTCTTCATAGAAATGAGCAATGCAACCGTGACAGTAATCCGGTCTGAAAAAAAACCACATACAACAAAACAAATAAACTATAGTCATCATGTTTGGTTAAATATAAATAAAACTGTGTGTCACATTTGTATATGTTGCTGATTAACTCACAAGGCCTTATTTGGCCTGCCTTTTAAAGCAAATCTGTCGTCTATAAGAATGCATCCGACAAAATGTGATTTACGTAGTAATCATGGGCGCCCGCAGGATTTTTTGCAGGGGGGTCAGGACTTTGTTTAGGGGGGGTCAGTCAGTCACGGCCGGGAGAGTTAGTACAAGAAGCAGTCTGAAACTAAAGCTAATATTTATTAAGTGTTTTGAACAGAATCTTGTGACATATTTTCAGCTTCATTTGCATGATTAAACTTATCGGAATATATATATATATATATATATATATATATATATATATATATATATATATATATATTTGCAGTATAGATTTGCTAGTCACGAACCCCTTGACCCATTCCTTGGGCGCCCATGATAGTAATATTGGACATGGCAAGATCGATTGCGCAAGCAGTAAAAATCGTTTATCCAACCAGTTTTTCGCTGCTGGTAGTTTTTCCCGCTTCTAAATATTGTATAGAAATGAGCTGCTTCGTGAATATGCGAGTCTTGTTCTAAGAACTTGTTTAATGCATAAATATTAGCCATATTTGATAATTCTGATTCGAAAATTAAACTGGAAAACAGAGTAGAATTTAATTAAATCAATTGCATTGTCCATTATCGAGATAAACAATCGCAATACAAAATTATGCAATTAAGCGAATTGATAGAAACATGCAAAAATTATGATATTCATTGTAAAATTGTAAATGATTTACATGTACTGTTGGTATTGATTTTGAAATAACATTTTGGAAATACTGATTAAGCGAAGAAATGACTTGGTGTACAAACAGGATTGTGGGCGAATCGACTCCGACTTTTAGCGACTTGTTAGAATGCTATTGGCTGTCCAGATTAGAATGCTATTGGCTGTCCAGATTAGAATGCTATTGGTTGTCCAGATTGTGACGTAAAGTGGATTGTAATAAGAAGACATTCACTGATTAAAAACAAATGGTTAACTAAGTAAACTGGTCATGTGACTGTCCATGTGATGACTAGACTCATCAAACTATTGTTACAGTTATTAGACCATTAGTACCATCACACTAATTAAACTTAGTCAAGGTCACATTCCATTAAAAATTCCACCGTCTATCCTAATACATCTTGCTAACTCCACTCTATTCATTAATCAAACGTGTTAAAATTATTGGAATAAACAAATCTATACGTGATTGATGAAACAAAATGCCCATTATGTTTTTAAATCATTTTAAGTAAAAATTAACATTGCATGCCAACTTTATTACTACTTGCTCTCTATGTTGAAATGATGTTCCCACTGCGTCTTGTCAGTTCGTTTAGCTATACTAACCATTTGGTCAGCTGTACTGGACATTATCTTAATTAACAATGACTAGATAAGACTGTAGATTTACCAGTTTAATTGGCCAGACTTACTAGGTATATTTGTCAGGTTCGATCCAGAAAAGTGGAGCAACTCTTCGACTTTCGAAAGGCAGACAGCTTGTCTCTAACCCTTAAAGATACAGGCTCCAAGACTTGAATCACCTGCCACAGAGATGCCTACCGAGTGCTTTAACACGTTGTGCTATCCGCAATTAAGTCAAACGACATTATTTAAGGCAACGATGATAACAGCAGAGAGCTAACCACAGTGACGATTTAAATGTTGCTGCTGATACATCTGCATCTTTCCCCACCAGGATAATAATGTATAATACACATGACTTACATCTGCCTTGGTATGTTTGAATTTATACTCATACCTTGAATACATCGCCATTCTACATGAATTTGAAATTGATAGTATGTTCATACGCTCTGTTCAGTAATTTGAAGAACTAATATTAAGCAATACAAGTATTTAGGTTTAATTTTACTGGATTTGGGTTGTGTCTTGTGTACCTGCATGTAACGTTGGGATGGTTAGAACACGTCCATAGTTCACACGGGTTCATTACACAGGCTATCGGGAAACAGCCAACAGATCTAGGGTGACTGGTGGCAACTGTAAAATTATGATCAACTGAAATGATCAGACAATAGGTCATGGACTGCACATGACATAGAAATGGCAATCGACTCTCTCTCTCTCTCTCTCTCTCTCTCACACACACACACACACACACACACACACACACATAAATGAAACAGAATTACACGTATTGTAACGACTGTTAGCCATATATAAGTTACCGTGTGCCAGCGAATAGCAGAACAACAGTGCGAAGGCAATCTTCATGATATACGTCTGTCCTTCCCTTTGCAAATAGAAAATGTCAATGGCGCCCAAAACTAAAGAATCCTTATCAAATTCTCACCGTCCTAATCCTTGCTATCATAATGACCTTAGAGTCACGAAAACTAACCTGTATATGGTGAGACTTGCAGGAGGACGATATGGGGGTTAATTTTCCTGGTCAGACTTACTCGTTTAAACTTTTATTTGATGAATGTCTCAACAAGTAACTATTGATATTTCTATCATAGTTTATTTTCAAGATGTCATAAAAATAAAAAAAAAACACCATTCACAAATTTAGGAGGGATTGTTTGACATACTGGGAAAATATTGGTTATCCTACGATAGGCCTGCATAATTTTGTATTTAACAGTCAATTCAAGTTATATAGCCTACGATAGGCCTGCATAATTTCGTATTTGTAATTCTCAGTCAATTCAAGTTATATAACAATAGGCCTGCATTATTTCGTATTTGTAATTCTCAGTCAATTCAAGTTATATAGCGAAAACGAAAGCTGCAAGAAATACTACTCTCCCGTGCACGGAATTCCCTGGTATATTTTCCGTGAGCGCATATTTGGCATATAGATTCCGCTTCCGTAATCTCACTTCAAATAGTGTTACATACTGTACTTTCAGCGACTTATTACACACCAAACAACGGCATATAATTTTTTTTTAAAATTCTTTAGACTATCAATAATATGTTCATCCATCATTCTTTCCAGCTTTTTCACATCATCAATACTGAAGCTCTTCGGTGTGCACAGAGACATATTCACTTTTGTCGTATATAACAAAACAAGCAGTGGATTTTGTTCATATAGCTGAAAGATGATTTTTCGCTTGAATAGCGAGTGAGTTCCCGTACACATGGATTACTTTTCTTTATATTTAACCGTAGTTCATTGGGGGGGGGGTAGCGAATGGCCGAGTACTAGACGATTGGTGCAGTGTAGCTTTAACAATTCTTTAGTCATATCGCTATGATGTCTTTAGTGTGGCAGTTTATAGTGATGTCTAGCACTGGGGCATCATGCTACAGACATGTAGCATCGTTTCCTACCCAGTCACTTTATCCTGACACCAGGCTGACCAGTTCTAACACTAACCACTTAATGTTGAGCGCCAAGTGAGGCAGCTGCTAGTACCATTTTTATAAGACTTTGGTATGACTTGTCCGAGGCGGACGCTCTAACCACATTGGCAACAGGAGAAGACTCAATATGAGGTGTGAATCTTTAACAGTTTTCTGTTACACTTGCCCTTCTGCTCTGCAATGTTTGAGCTTTCTAGGACTTAGCGATGAAGTTTGGCATTCTGAAGTGTGTCGCGTATACATTGGCATCCTGTTTTAAAGGTCAAGATGACGATTCCTACTTTAAGTTTATGGTTTACCATCGTGTCTTCATTTCCGTTTTATGCCGTTATTTATATTTTTGTATTTATTTATTTTTTTGAGAATAAAGGACTGGACTAGGTACAGTTGTATGCCATTTGTAGAAGGTGTCTAGCTTACAGGTTTGTCTGTCCTATCTTCAGTGTCAAAGTCACAGCTCATTGTAGTAGGTTTAAGTTGCATTTTGTCCCGTCTTTTCTATAACTTAACAGTTATTTAAGATAAATGGATGAAACTTTGGATGCTTATATATTGTCACTTGAAGATATGCTGCATCACAACTCTGGTGTCCTATCGTGAAGGCCAAGGTCACGGGTAAATACTTTCAGGTTTATTTTGTTTCTGCTTTCTATTCTAGAAGCCGTTTTGGTACATGGATGAATCATGGTACACGTATGTTTCTTCAGTCTGTGGCATCTCATGTATCACAGTCAAAGTTATATCTTCATGGTCAACGTCACTGATCAATATTCCCCTTTTTAGAGACCTTTTCCCCCCAGCACTTTGAGACAGGGTCATGAATTAGTTACTTTCCTTGTCTGCTCAAAAAGTATACATCTCTCCCAAAAATCAGAGTCCGATTTTATTGTAATATAGTTTGGAGAATACATCACAATAGATGTAGGAAGAACATTTATTGAATTCGATTGTTGCTCGGGGGTTTATTTGTTTTATTATTATTATTATTATTATTATTATTATTATTGCTGTTGTTGTCGTTTTTTATTTTTACTTTTTCTTGACGTCCAAAGTTTAAGTAAGAAGTTTGTACTAAGTTTAGTGATTGTATACAAAGTCTGATTTGATTGTAGGTACTGGTAAAAAATCATACATATTAAAAACTAGATAATTAAAATTCCCTTGCAAGGAACTAGGCCAATAATAAATTTTTACCGGGGCCAGTTCTGGATCGGGAGGTGGGGGGGGGGGGGCGGTGGAATGAACGCCCCAGTTGAATTAGAATAGTAATTTTTTCCATCAAAAACCGGAAAATGTCTGCCATTATTGGCAAAAACGAACCTACCTTTTTCATAAATGAATTCTCGCATAAAATAATTATGGATCAGCCCGTCAGTCAATTTGACTGTCTATACAAAAATATAATCAATCTGACTGTCCATACAAAGATAAACATCTAATATGATATATCATAATAATTATTGATTTAAACGAGCAGAACCAATATCTAGGGAATCTTGAAACTGGAAGGAAAGCCCTGAATGTCCCTCTCCTTCTTGGGATCTTTTTCTAATTTTTCAAGGAAATATGAAGTCAAATGTGAAGCAGAGATTGCGTCATATGTATGTATGTATGTATGTATTGTTTTTCATATTTAATTTGTATTGTGTGCTTGACCATTATCTATAACTGAGGGAAGAGGTCTGCCTGATTATTTTCATATTTGTTTCTGTTAGTAAGCTATAAATAAGTTGTTGACTTTGGGATTTGAGTTCAAGACCCAGCCTTGATTATGACCTTAGAAAATTATAGAAACGAATTTGTTCACAGTTTGGGGTAATGTTCCATTAAAATGATGGATTGCTTTCAGAAAATTTTACTGCGACATAGGATAGGTGGGGATGTGTGTAAGTTTGGAGCAAACAAAATTATTTCATTCGTACTTTAAGTTCATCTGTGTTCAGATATAACTGGAGAGGAATTATTTATTTAAACATTATTCATTGTAATTGCAAGTGCTCAATGACATTTTGGACTAATCACTATTTTGGGCTTATTGTGAATTCAGTCAAAAACATTCTGGATTATATCATTGAGATACACCAATACTGTTGGCACATCAACACATTCAATCCTGGAATTCATTCGGAGAACTATACTTTGGAACTTGCGATAAACTTAACTCACAGTACTCTAAGTTTCTTTTAAATTATTTGTTTAATTTTACCAGACTTGTTGGTTTTGCTCTTTCTGTTACTTAGTTTAAGACCATAGATTCGTAACAGAAATTTGTAGCGCTCGCGCGGGATCTGAATTTCTTTAAAATGTTTCATAGAAATTAAATTACTTTTGAAATTTAAATTGACCTTGTCTCTGAATTCTCACTGTCCATGGTACAAATTTTAATTTCACATACTTGAGAACTCTTTAGTGAAACCAATACCCTTTCACGATGTCATCTAAAGTGGAGAACTTTGTTTTAAGTCCTATCAATTAAGGGTTACTCTTTGAAAATGAGTTGCGTGAGCTTGAGAAACATTATGATCTTTCTGAAGCGAAGGCTTCTTTAACGAAGCAATAATATTTGATTTCAGTATTTGGTGGAAAAGAATTTGTTTTTTTGCATAAAAGTGTCATGGGTTTGATTATTAAATGCGTATTTGGTTTTGATAGGAAGTTTAAATAATTACAGTGTAAATAAATCCCAGATAGAAATAGAGTTAAGAAAGCTCAGCTTCTTTAAAAAAAATGTTGTAAATCATAAATGAGAGAGAGAGAGAGAGAGAGAGAGAGAGAGAGAGAGAGAGAGAGAGAGAGAGAAATGAGAGGCAAATGCAAAGAGAAAAAGAGAGAGAAGAGGCAGAGGCAAATGCAATAATAAGAGAAAGCAATGCAAATGCAGAAAGAAGAAAGAGAAATGTAATTGAAATAAAAGAATTAGAACTGGCAGGCGGAGCACACACACCCCTTTACACACAAGTTCAGCTTTTGATCTTACAAGAAATATTAGGTTCGTACCACCTTTACAGAGATTAAAGCAGATCAATACTTTCCTCATTTTGAGAAAATTACTGAAAACTTAAAATGGCCAAGAAAGCTTTGGACTTTATCATTACAAAGTGTACTTATTGGCAAACCTTGTGAGATCTGCATTTCACTCTCGGTCAAGAAAGTGCTGATTATGATGTGGTTAAAAATGTATCATGAAGGGTTATGAGTTCCCACCCGAGGCATATCGACAAAGGTTTAGGAATTGTAAAAAATAAACTGGACAAATCCTCGTCGAATTTGGAAAGGAAAAATAACAATCATTTAATAGGTGGTGCTCAGCCAAGTAGGTTGGTCAAGATTATGATACCCTTAGACAACTCGTATTAGTTCAAGACTTAATGAATTGCGTCCATACTGTGACGTCAAGACCTACCTTGATGAGCAATAGGTGCACAATTTGTAAAATACTATTCGTACAGCTGATGCTTATTCATCGACTCACAAAGTTTCATTTGTCAACAAGTCTGCCCCGCAGCAATATTTTGGTAAATAGGAGTTGGGGGAGTGGGAGGCAGCCGAGCAGGCCAGACCTTGCTAGGATCCCAGACCGGCCGGCCCCTTTCATCCAGGGACATGTGCTAGCTCCACACTGTCCGCCGGCATCAGCGGACATGATCAAGAATATTAAAAATGACCCTCTCCCATGTAAATCTTGAAATGACCATAAAACATTTTTTATTTAAAAGCATATTGTATAAGGCAAATGCGCGTGGTTGTTTATGGGAAAAACTATCCACTGTGAAAAAGTGTGACAACGAACACTGTTGGATACACGCCGATCGCGATAGGAAGGGAGGCGGAACGATGCCATGCGAGATATGTGGAGTTCGTATCAAGGGAAAATCTCCATTGTGCGCGGCACACGGTTCCTCCAATGATCGAGCGATCGATTGGTACAGAAAAAAATGTTCTACAACTGTTGGAAAACTGTTTTCGAACGATGAGAGTGATGACGATGGAAAATATACAAGTCGATTTGGAGTTACTCCAAATCGTCTTATATATGGTTTATGTCATGCGAATTGCATTATTGTATTTTTCGTATGGAAAATAATTCTCCAAAGTACGAAAAATAATGTGTAAAAAATATTGCATTTTGGGGAAGAAATCGTATATGAATTAATATAAGATCCCACATTGAGTATTTTAAACAATTACATGATCGTCAGTATTACATCATATGTAATTGTGCTAAAACAGCATGCACCAGTAATGTATGTTGTTTGTAATATACGTTGTTTAAATATGATTACATATGTGTGCATTAGAATTGACAATTTAGAAGATGAAGAACCATGACAAAGACATATTCCATCACAATGTTCTTCTTGCACGTAATGAACAAATAAAACTTGTGCCCCATTGAGAGACAGAGAAAGAGAGATGTGGATTGTAAATTTGTTTTGTATTGTTTACTTACCTGATGACTGATCTTACTTATGTACAAGTGCAGTACCATATTCCATTATCAATTAATACCACTAGGTAAGCAATTCCTTCTAGTTATTCATTATTTACATGCTAATTAAATATGCTACAGCTGTATTCAGTCATTCCAAACTAACACCTGTTTGAGGTCAAGATTTGGCAGACCAGATCAGATTAGCGAAGATGCCAATAGGGAAATGAGGCTACCCATAGGTATTATGAATACTGTACCATATAATGAAAGGAAATACTAGGTGGTTACTTGTGTAAATTTCTCAGCCCGTGACATCCTTTGAACTTGCCGATGGAACTGAGAGCAATTTAAAGTAACATCTAGCATGATCAAAGATCAAAAAACAACTGCCACCTAAGTTCAGGAAGAGTACATGCACTTTTAAAACAATCTTGTGTTGGGAATGGAGAGGTCGTTATACTTGCAAAGACTAGCATAGCCAGCATGCGAAATGGTCATTCTTGGGATTCAACCTAAATGGAGTCTGTATGGATATAACTATTGTGAATATTTAAACCCTGAAGGAGTATGGTATGTATTTTCATAATTTAAATTTACTGTTTCATTTATTAATGTTTTCTCTCTTTGACAAAAGCTTCAGCTAAATGGGGGCAATAAAGTAAAACAAGCCCCAAATAAAAAAATCCTATGAAGAGCCGAAATCTCTCTCTATCATTTATCGGACCATCTTTAATTTTGATCACGAGGTGCAAGAAGAAAAATGCGATGGAATACATATGCATCCCTCTCTCTCTCTCTCTGCATCTCTTCCCCCCAAAAAATGTGGGAAAGCATTTTAGCTTTAATGATGCAATTTCCCTATTGCTGGTAATCTGAAATAGCATAAAGTGGTTCTTTTAATATTTATGAAACTGAATGTTGTTATTATAGTTTAATTCCACAGAGCATCGAGAGTTTTATCCTATCTGTAACTCACCAAATTTTCAGGTCAGCGGCATTATATGTAACTAAAAGTAAATAATACATTTAAAATACTTCGTGTGAAACAAATTATGTACTTTTGGTTACATTTAATGACCCTGACCCAAATGGTTACTGAGTTACAGATAGGATAAAATTCACGATGCTGTGTGGAATAAAGTGAAAAAGCCAATCCAAGGTATTGATCTAGGCTCGTCTTATACTCAGCATTGACTTATATATGGATGAAGAATGGAAAACTTGCCAAATATACTGATTCGACTTATATTCCGCATCGACTTATAGGTCGGCAAATACGGTAGCTCTGTTATGTGGCATTGAAGCAGAACCAGCTCTGTAAAAAGACATTAAATCAAGAAAATAAATTATTTCTCCACATTTAAATTTTCAAGGAAGAAATATCAATTTCTTGACCAACAAATAGAGTATTCTAGAATGCCTTCATTTTAAAGCAGAATCTAACATTTCTTGTCTTTATACATATTAAGATGATCAAATTGATAACCATCAGTGTGAAAAACTACTCAAATTATTGTTGGTACAGTGCTAATCAATATTTGAGATGACTTTGGATTGGTAATTCAGAATGGCATAGTTTTTCACATTGACTTAATATAGTAGGGGTGCAGACTCATGTTTTCCACCAGTGCTGTTAAGTTTAAGTATGAATTCTTTTCACTTACTTGTTATGAGTTCTCAGTAGAGTCATCAGTTACTGTGCCATACTCTAGATCATGACATTGCAGATTTGATCACATTTGCAGAAAATAATATATTTGTTTAATAATTGAGGAAACGTTGAGCTTCGGATGATTGTAGATGAAAATGAAAGTCAGTCTGAAGATGACCGTTGGTGCAGTTGCAAAAGACACCCATGAACTTCATGAAGACGTGGGAGGGACTTGAAAATCTTCCACCTCCACGACCACCCATGTAACAGTCAATGCTGATAACAAAATATTTTTAATGAATGAGGTAGTCAGTGTATCTATGAAAATCCGATAAATGCTACTTTTAAGGTACCCCCCCCCCCCGATTTTTATTAAAGAATAATTTAAGCGGTTAAAGCTGGGAAACATTGACCAAGGCAACACGTTTGTAAAATTTATGCAGCAATACACAAGACAAGACTTATGAAATGACCTTATTCACATCCACACGAACCCTAACCTGTTCCATCATGTGAACCTCTCCAACCTGTCGAGCAACTGGCAGAAGTGAAACATTTGTATCCCCATGTGAAGATTTATTTATGCATCCATGGTCAAAACTTTCCTGAGCCCAAATGACCAGTATACACATACAAAGAATTTGCCCATATTTCTAAGAGTACAAGTAGAAATAAACAGGCAGTTTGCAGAACAATCACTTGCATATATACAGCAACAAAGACATGCCGCCACACCTCCTTCTAAACTCACAGTGGTAAGAGGTGCAGTTACACCCCGAGCCCAATAAAGACCTGCGGTTACACCCCCACCCGTACCACTAACACAACAACAAAGATATATAGCATCCTGAACCATCGATCCACAACCACATTATGAGAAAGAAAAGAAAGACACATATGCAGCCACTTTCATCACAATGTATGAGATTTCTAAGAGAAGAAATGAAATAAAAAGGAAGGGGAAGGCCTTGATGGACTGTGAGATCTCCATGACCTTGTGGATCACTTGAAAACACTGTTTGTTTCATGTTGGCAACAGCACACCAGAAGTCGCTGATCGGGCTGCATTGATTTGTCAGTGGTAGCTTACCAATGACATCATGGCTTGGTGATGTTTTGCGCGCTGATGCATGAACTTATTGAAGATATCAATGTTGTATATAACAAATATGCATATAACACCAAAGACGAGTTTTGATGCAGTTACTGGTTTATGTGAAATAAATGCTGCAACACAGTATGTTGTTGTAAACGGAACCCCAAGCATAAGATCTCATCAACAAAACAAGAATTTCATGTGGTCTTTTTGATGCTAATCACAGCTAGGCAATCCCACACATTCGAGATTGCGTTGACATCAGTGCACATTTATCACATTTAGCCTTATATTCGTTTGCAGCCATTTCGTGATTTCAACGCGAAAACTTTGTGTTTTTGACTGAGGGCAGTTGAGATAATACCTGGAAAGTTGTTGGACTTCCCATGGACACTAACAAGATTGAATCAATTAGTGGAAAAGATCAGAGATTTTTCTTGGTGTCCAAGTGTGATTCTAAAACTTACGTATGAGAATATGACCCTACACTAAGCTCTGCCATCTCGATCGAATCTCCAAGATAAGAAAATGATAATTCATAGTCATTGCTGTGAATGTTTTTCAGCTGGCCTGTGGATATTACTAAAATTACCATGGACCAACGGATTTTGAGCGCAGTATCTAATGGTACCAAATACAATATTGTGTCAGACATTGTCAGGATTATCTAGACAACTCGGGTTCATCTGACCTGTAACACATACATGCCAACCATTACTCTTTGGTGATAACGTTATGCTTTTGTTTTTCCACCTAATTACATCTTACACTTATCTGTGTATGGATTAAGCTTTTTCAGTACATTAAAAATCATAAATACAATGAAAGGTTGTTTGGCATTTTATTATCATCTCCTTAATCCCACACACAATATACAATTTTAAGAATATTCAAAAAAAAAAAGAAGACTGCTGCGGAAGAGTACAGAGATGGTATCTGGAATGTTGTTGGGATTCATTATTTTCTAATTATAGCAGCTATGCATGACACATTTCCAAACAAAAACAGATATGCTTCTTCAATTTGAAATCTAGTCTCAGGTAGTGGACCAGTCTATATTTTAAAAACAAGTGACACCAGTCGTTAAGCGAAAAAGACTTCATTCATTGAGCCGTTCTTCATGTGATCTTAATTGGCAAGTAAATATAATGAATGAGGCATACAATCTCATGTTGCCATTGCACTCAGTACGACTCTTCATTAACAGCTGGACAGTAGCCTTTACAGCACATAATCCTTAAACAGCATCATTAATGAGTATCAAATAAAAATTGAAATTAAAAAATTACATCTCATTACACGCCAAAGACCAAAGACCATTGGTCATTTAGTCTTGTCATTTCATTAAAGCGATACAAAAATTAAGATATAAAAAGACTTCATTTTCTATCATAAACATGAAAGTTGTTGACTCAGTTTCAGTCTTGGTTTCAATCCTTAAACAGGTTGATTAACAAGTTTGATTAACAAGTACTATTTACTAAGGATTTCACTGTCACAGAGCTCCACAGGATACAGCTAATGCATTTTAAACCAAGCTATTTTTTTTCAAGGTCCTAATGTAAAACATTAGTAGTTTCATTTTCTGAATGCTGCAAAAATTTTTAGGCAATAATGCATTTTATTGGAGGCTTTTATAAGCTGCCAATACTTCATTTAACTTGTCAAACTATTACATAAGTTCTGCTGAATCTATTTAACTAGAAATGCATTACCAAGTCAGCATGAGATAGGGATATATCATTATTATTTATGTAGGACAAGTAAGCACAAATTACAGGTAACCAATGCAATAGAGAGGACAGAAATACATGTAGTACTATTCCCCATTCAGCAGTCAAATGCATCACTTTTTTATATAAAGCTTCTAGTTTTATGTACAATTAAAACCTCAAGCAGACATTCTTCATAAGGTAGGGGAAGCTACATATGGATCCCCAACAGGGCACTGAATATTCATAATTTACCAGTCTTTAAAGAAAGTTGAAATGAAAACATTTTGTTAGCATGCTCAAAGTTTCTTGCAGTCAAATTAGATAACACTTTATTTTGACCAGCCCAGTGGGCAATTTCTTAGAATATAAGAGAGATTTTGACCAGTCCAGTGGGCAGTTTCTTAGAATATAAGAGAGATTTTGACAAGCCCAATTTCCAATTTCTTAGAATATGAGAGTTTTGGACCAGCCCAATGGGCAATTTCTTAGAATATAAGAGAGATTTTGACCAGTCCAGTGGACAATTTCTTAGAATATGAGAGATTTTGAACAGCCCAATTTGCAATTTCTTAGAATATAAGAGATTTGGACCAGCCCAATGGGCAATTTCTTAGAATATAATAGAGATTTTGACCAGCCCAATGGACAATTTCTTAGAATATAAGAGTGATTTTGATCAGCTTAATGGGCAATTTCTTAGAATATAAGAGAGACCCAATCTAGATTTAGATTTGCCCAGTGCATTGCGCTGTCCAATAATTTTTTGAGCTCTAATCTTTTCAAGTTATTTAATTTTTTTATTGTACTTTGATAATGACAGGTCTCATATTGTTGCTTACAATTTACCTGTAATACATGTACGTGTATTTTTTTTTTAAAAGTAAATTTTAAGCAAAGTTATTGGCACATGTGACCATCTTAATAATGTTTCCAACACATCACTCATTAACAGCTACACAGAATTATTGTCCTCCGAAAATACATCTCTCTCTCACACACACAGATACAAATTAATAACAACAAAAGTCTTTTGTAATTAGATTCATGAGTTGAGAGAAAAATGAGATGAAAATTGTACATTTATTTAATATCATTGTGGCTTCAAGTATCGTGTGTCACGTAGACCTTGTTCAGGTCCAGTCCCTTTATTTTACATTATCAATACTCCAAAATAATAATAATAATTTCTTTTACACATAATTTTACATACACTGTAATGAATATGAAAAAATTGTTTCAACCAATATATGAATTATGGTGCATGTAAATATGTATGTTGTTTTTTTACATATGCCTAAATCTCTTGTGACCAATTATGGGCGTTGAGAACTGCACTGAAACTGTGATACTATAGTCAAATCATTTAACAGTCAAAAGCAGCCACTGCTATTTATAATCTGAAATGAAAGTATACTGGAACAATTTTGTGGAGACCTGTTCAAATTTACCAGCTTTTTTCATGATCAAGGCAATGTTGTGGTGGTTTTGTGATCAAGAATATATTTCTGCTTGGTCATTGGTTAGCTGTTTAATCAACCTTGGTTTTGTTATTTGTTTTCATTGTTCCAACTGATGTTTTACTTGGGGTTACCCAGGGTTTAAGATGTTGGACATGGGGGAGGGGGAGCCACTGTAATTACTTATATAAACTGAAATAATATAGCACACAGATGGTTACAGAAACTGTTTATACCATATCAGTTTTGCTTGTAAATTATCACATATTTCTGCAGACATATTCTATGTATGAATACCATTGTTGAAAGTAGCAACAAAAACAAAAGCATATTTATATTCGAGGTAATGGTTTACATTTGGTTGGAAGACTAGACCAGTCTTTGTTGAACTAGACAATACTGTATAGATGTGTTTACTTTAGTTCAAGAATTTTTAGCAGTGAAGAAAATTTTAGCACTTATGCAGTCTCAGAATAAGATCATGAATCAATATAAATCTCATTCAGATTTTGCATTCTCAGAATGAGATTGCAAATCAAAATAATCTTGTTCAAATTTAGCAGTCTCTGAATGAGCAAACTTTAAAAATCTCATTCAAATTTAACACCTAAAGTAATATCATTTCTTGTGATCCCTAATCACTAAAATATAACTAGCTAATATTTTGTCATGTTTTGTTTTCCAAAAAATTTCACATTTGGCATCTGTTAAAAATCCCACTCTTGTATTTTATTGTTTGCTTTTTGTTTTAGCATGGCTTTTGAAATATATAATTACAGTTGTTTTTACAAAATGTAGCTTGTAAAGGTGTTATAAATAATAAATGAAACTTAATAATTTTTAGTAATTATTTGCTTGTTTATTATTTTGAAAGGACTGGATGGATGTTTTAAGTGCTAGAGAGAAACAAAATTGCTGTCAGTATATTTACTGAAAACGTTTATGTTAACATGGACAGATTTAAATTATTTTAATCCTTAATAAGGGATATACAGTTTTGAACATAAAAAGTTTTTAAATTTGTCTTAGGATCCATTTCAACTTTAGGATATTCCAGTTTTAATATTAGACATGCATGAATGCATGGATATAACAGATGCATCTTTTTATCCCTGGTGACTTCTGATATAAATTGCCTAAAACTTAAATTTTCATACTTAACCGGAAGATTTTATGGGATGGTCTGTTGTTTATCTACTAAACTTTTAGAGGATTGCCATGAAATGTTTCACACACATTTATTCCAGGGCTAATTGGTCCTAAATGAAAATATTTCTGCATGGACATCTACTTTAGCCACCATGGTAGCCATCTTGAAAATCTTTTTGTTGTTCTTCTAAATGGATGGTCATAGCAACAAGGAATTTTCACCAGAAGACATCTTATGATGTCTAGTTGGTCCTAAATTAAAATGGTTCCAGTCTGACACCCCAGCTGTCAACCTTGTAGCCATCTTGAAAATCTTATCACTCAAGAATATCAGAGATGGTTTAAAAACCCAGGACTTAAAAGAAGAAAAGACCTATCTGGATTTCTGGAAATTCTTTTCAGTCAGTGGAGCTTTAGTCCCTTCAAGGGACTCTTGCTTTATGGTGTGTTACATGGCTAAACCAATCAATAACTTTTTAACTATTATAGATGCATGTTAGAATAAAAAATATTTCAGTTTCAGATTTCAGGCTTTGTTTGTATGCAGTTGATATTGGTATAATTTTGTATATGTTTGCCTTTAGATGGCCCGGTTGTTTTATCACAAACCTCAGTTTGCCATCTTAGATGAGTGCACCAGTGCTGTCAGAGTTGATGTTGAAAGATTCGCGTACCAACATTGCAGACAGGTAAGAAAATATCCTGTCATACGATCTCTCATTTTGATGTGTTTGTATTGACTTAATTGCTATATTCCGTCCTTGATAAAACATTATCAAGTGTTGTGTAAGGTTTCTAAGGGCTTAGTCTGAGTCTCTAACATCATTCCATCATTGGTGACTTTTGGGTAATATGGTAGACCCATTGTCTGAGTTAGATTTTGTGTCCAGATTTTAGACTTTTTGGCTTCAGATCTAAGGCAGACCAGTCTGAACTGGAGACGAACAGGCGAACCTTTGCAAAAAGTAGGATAAGTTGAGGATTTGGAATAAAAAGTGGCCAGAACACAGCAAAAAATGCTGGGTCCAATACGCAAGAAAAAACCCCAAAACTCCAACTTTTTCCCTTCTGTAATTGCGCGAGCGAAATAGTCAATGAAAAACAAAGTTTCTAGCAACAACTAGGCATCAGGCTAAACAAAAATCTCTTGGAAGCAGATGTATCTGGATGTATTCAGAAATAGGACAAATAGGGAGTTTCCTACTCACTTTTCAGGCAAGAATAACAAAAATCTCCAGAGGTATTGAGTTATTAGTGACAACATATTGTTTTTTTTTAAATGTACATCTGTTCACTGTCCTTTAGTCTTCTCCTCTTTTCGTCTGTTTTTGTTGTTTTACCTTCATTTAAAATAATATTACTTACCCTGAAAATCATCGTGGGTGTGGTGGAAACATGCATTTTTTGATCACTCCACTTGTTACTGAAATACTCTTGATGAAGTTATATTGAAAGTTTCACTTAAAACTTCATCAGTTTGATTGTTTTGTCATTTTATAAAATACTTTTAAAACAGGAATGCTACAATAACTCAGATGAGATATAATAAAACAAGTACAGTATGGTGTTTTTTTATTCAAAGTTGAATGTCTGGAAATTTATGATACCAACTTTGAAGGTTCATTCTATGATGGGTCACCATAGGTTCACTTAAGGCAATTTCATAGCTAGATATGTGCATTGCAGGGAAAGCTGCTAATAAACAGCACTAGTTTGTGGTTGCTTTCTCATTTTCATGATCATTTTAACTTCCATTAAGACGAATTGTTTTATAAGTTAAGTGGTCTTATTTGACAGGTTTCTCTATATTAGTAATTGTTTCTTTATCATTTCGTTCCAGGTTGGGATCACACTTTTCAGTTTCACACAGGAAGTCTCTATGGAAACACTATGAGGTAAATATTTGGGTTACTTTTAATGCAGAATACAGTACACCTCTACCTAAATAACTCACACTCAACAGGGTCCAGTAATGTAGACAATTGGTTCCCAATCTGTTGGCCATGGATCCCCAGGAGGACACAGGGTTATTCCAAGGAAGCCTAAAAGTAAAAGTGTGGATCCCTGACAAACGTTTTAAGTTAAGAAAGAGTTTTCATACTGTAAAAGGTTGGGAACCTCTGATATAAATCACAGCATAAGCAAGGGTGTGAATTACTGAAAGAGATGGACATCAACAGTGAAAAGATAAAGTGGAGCAGGTTAAATGGTTGAATGATTGTTTTATAATATTATTGAGAATAATTCTCAATAAATACTTAATAGTCTTTTTTAATGAATTTGTTTGCAATGCTTTATAAATTACCTTTATGTTTGACGTAACAAATCTTTTAAAAATTATTAAAATCATTACTGAAGCAGGTTTCAAGATACATCACATGTGTACCAGAGAAAACATTGTGTATTACATTACTGCTTTTTGTATGTGAATGGGGTGGACACATTCTAGTGTTATTGTTGATTCAGAGCAAACTAAGGTTATTTTTGTTTTCAAAGCAAATGAGCAGTTGCTTTAATAACAACATTGAAACTAGATTTTCTGTTGTTCTATTTGTAAATTATTTAGGCTATGATTTCATTGCACGTAAATACAGAACTTCTGCCAACTTCTGAGTGTCAGTTCGGCAATTTTAAGGATTTATACCTCTCCTTAAGGAAACACAACTATGAAATTGGAGTATGAGTACCAAATACCTTATTAATGTTGGTTCCTTTCCAAACCTTGATCATTTGGAAATGATGAAGATAAGCCACTGATTAATGTTCGATACTTTAATGATGTTACTTACATAATAATATTTAAAACAGTGATTGATTGGTTGATTTAAATGAGTTGACATTGTAACACAACCCCGACTGTTAGGTCTTACACAGATAGGGTTGCATGCCTTTTAATGGGTTTTATTCAATTCCATGACCTGATATAATAGAAAAGACATAATTAACATGATGATACAAAACCAGTCAACTTGTAATTGATTGTAACAATGCAGAAAACGCTTCCGCAAGTCACAGATCGGAACACATTGGCACTAATTAGGTTCTGATGGAAACACTCACAGGCATGGCTGATAAACACTTTCACATTAGATTACAAGAGAGACTATCACATTTATGATGAATACACTAAAAATAAATTAATAGCTAAAACTAATACTGTCACAAATTTCTCATGACCAGACTTATTTAACTGATATTTATTTATTAAAGTGTTGGCACCTGTAAGAGCACTTTCTTTGATCGATATTTGTATGTATATTGTTATTTACAGTATACTTAGAAATTTTTTAAAAGAAAATTAAACATATTCATTGACTTCTCATTAAAAGTAGTCAATTTTATGGTGTTGATTTCAGATTCACTATCCACCATTTTCTGTTTTAAAAACAGTAATATATAATAGTTTTGTTGAGCATTTTTGTTCACAATTATATTCATGTTCGGCAAATATGGCATTATTAATTTGGAATTTTCTGTAAGAAAATTATGGGACCCACATCTACCTCTGTGTTATAATTAGGTTCAAAAGCTATTCGAGCATACTTGAAAACAAGGAAATGGTGTATAACTCGCAGGCGAACTTGAATTTTTGCTTTTCTTAAAATCAGATTCAATATGTTTAAATGAACTATAAACCATGTAGCTAATATAGATATTTTTCATGCACTATATTTTCAGTTTTACCTAAAT
This sequence comes from Megalonaias nervosa, assembly GCA_016617855.1. Classification (NCBI taxonomy): domain Eukaryota; kingdom Metazoa; phylum Mollusca; class Bivalvia; order Unionida; family Unionidae; genus Megalonaias; species Megalonaias nervosa. The sequence goes on from JAECUM010036298.1 coordinate 19,140, forward strand.
CAGACGCATACAAGGGGTATTTGAAAAGTTCTGAGTATTATTTTATAACGTTTTTATTTCTTTGAGCCAGTCATTAAGTTTAATACCATTTGATAGACAAAATAACAATAACTGATATCAAAACTGACTTTGATCAAGTTTACGGATGTAATATTCTGTCATATCCTAAACATTTGTGGTGATTCAATAATTTTAAAGATAGTCACGAATCCATGGAGGATAGCCCATGTTCTAGAAGATCATTGTCCGCGATTTGTGAGCTGGAAGTGGCTGCTGTGAAGGAGGCAATTGACAAAGATGCTGAATATACAGTGGAAGATATATATATATATATATATATATATATATATATATATATATATATATATATATATATATATATATATGATCCTGGGCATTAATTCATTAGCTGTTTGTATAAGATAGGTCCCGCATTTACCGACTACTGATCAAAAACAGACTCAGGTTCAAATCGGCAAACATCTAATTACCAAATATGAAAGAGTGATGAGAAATGTTTTAATCAGATTGTCACAGATGATGAAACTTGGAATTACTCTTTGGAATCCAATTCAAGAGAAAATAATGAAGTTTGAATCAGAGAAAATAAGCAGAGATCACAAATCACCAAATGTAATCGGACTGTCAAGAGAACTTTTTGCATGTTACTTTTTGGGTGCAAAATGCCTATTTGTCCATGCATCTCTGCCTGATGCATATTGTCTCTAGACATTTTTGAGTTGTTAAACACTACTGAACCACCTGTCAGTGCACTGATACCCAAGGTAACCATCTGTTCAATGAAAATGCATCAGTGCATACATCCACCATCTTGACACTTCCTCAAGGACCACAGTAACTAAACTTTGTTACATCCTCCATTCAACCCTGATTATGCTCTTGTTGATTTTTGTCAGAATCCTGTTATCAAAGAGGGGCACATGATTTGCAAGCAACAGTGGAGTTACAAGAGCAGTTTTCCAGTGTATCAACAATATACCAAAGTGTGAATACAAAATGTGATTTACTAATTGGATAATTAGACTGAGAAAGCATGAAGAGGTGCATGGGGAATACTGTGGGGGGATGCACTGACATACTTTTTACATGTATTATAAGGAACTTTGTTGTACAGCACACTAATATTCAGAGTATTTGATATACCCCACATATTATCTGTCATAAAATATGGATCACCAAATTCATACACACCTAATTGGGACTGAATTACTACTAAATGCACACACAGACACACACACACACAAACACACCCGGGTTACCATGCTTCTGAGAAATAGGGGAAAAGTCAGGAGATAGAATATATTTGTTGTGGGAAGGGAAAAGCCTTTTAATTTTGCAAATATTGATTAAAGTTATGGAAAATCCAGGAGATCTTAGCTGCCACTTGATGTGAGAAAACATTATAACCAAGTTGTAATTGAACTGATCATGAGTTAAATTTATTGAGTTCTTATTGGAAAGTTTGGTGGTTGCAGATATCTTATACTGGTTGAGGCACAATCACTGCATGGATCATTCGGGTGCTTGCCCAAAACATTGTGTGTATAGTCAATCCAGGCAATCATGTGATTGGCTTTTATCAAATAGACTTGTTAACCTTGGACCTCTCCATATCTGTATCTTTTCTTTTGTTAAAGAAGACCAGTCTAGCATCACAATATACCATCACATGGCAGTGTGTAATTTGGCAAATGTATGAGAAAAATTCAGTATTTTTATTCAGTAAATTAAAATGGGTTATGTGCAAATTTATATGAATTTCAGTAGTTATACTTGTTTCTAGTGATGCATCCTCTGGTTTAGTATATAATCATACTTCTAATTCAGATGTTATGGGAGAGTCGCAAAGTAGAAACAGCATTTTTATTTTAAAAGTGCAAATTTGTTATGACTAAAATTTTTCTGAATTACATCCAGTAATGGTTGTATGTAAGCCTTGATAAAATTCCTGTTTCATACAGGAAGAAAACAGGAAAAGACTAAAATATATATTTTAAACAAGAATGGGAACACCAGCATGAACAAAAACACACATTCCTACATCTAGATCAGTAATTATTCTACAAGAAATTATTCATACAGGAATGTTCATGAGGAAAGATTAGTGACATAGGCCTGTTGCACCTTTATGACAGATGAGCAGTTTTTGTGACCAGAGAATATGCATCTGATTGCATATTTTAGGAGATTCTTTTTAACTGTAAGAATGGATGAAACACTCATTTTAGGAGATGGGGCTTGGCCAAAGTGTTTATGTTAGAAAGCTTGCCAGTAGCTTCCCGTGGGTCAGTGGGTCTTCCAAGGGTTTCCCTTGGTTCTTCCTCCACCAGTTATTCTGGCTGCCATGTATAGCGTATTTGTGCAGAAAAAATGGCATTAAGCCCACAACAACAGCAATTAAATGTAAGAATGGTGAAACACACTCATTGTAGGAGATATTTTAATTGTACGAATGGATGAAACTCACTTTTGTGCTACAAAAAGTTGAACACATTCTTGTCAAGTGTGTCAACTTTAGCCTTTTGAGGCTCAAATGTTTTGATGCAAAGCCAATTAGGAAACTTTATAATGATGTACAACCAGAGAAAATCTTGGATCTTTTAGGGAATGCAGTTTATAATTAAAATGTTAAACCTAAACTTTAAGGATTTTATAATTTTTATCTTTATGCTTTATTTTATGTCATTTACAGAATTTTAACATCTTTATCTTTGATGTGTTATCTTGTCATAGTACTTGTTTATGTTTATTAGGAAGGCTTTATTGGCCTAAAGTTGTTTTTTCTTTGTTGCAATTGTTTATCTTTACAGTTTTAAAAATTAACTTTTAACCAGTACCAACACGTCATTATTGTCTTCACATGCTGTTCAATCTGATACATACATGCATACATACATACATACATACATACATACATACATACATACATACATATGGACAGATAGAAAGACCCCGAAATGACTAATTTTACCAGTGAAACAAAATCAGTGCATATTCAATACAGAATGAATCCAAAAAAATGATTGATAGATGAGAATGGATATCAGAATTGATACTTCTCAAGCTGATGAGAAATTTCCATGGTCACATGCCCATTTTGCATGATAATCAAGGATCAGATTCTTTACAATGACTGACAAGTTTTTACTCTTGCTAACTGTGACATTGTTCTTGTCAAGGCAGACATACCACAATATTTATTTTAAATGAAATAAAACAAGAAATATTAATTTATCATTTCAGTTCTACCTGATGTTAGATGGACGAGGAAACTATGAGTTCAAAAAGATTGCTTCAGACACCACAGAGTTCGGATCTTGATAGTAATGTAAATTTAGGGTTATAGACTTATATGTTCTTAGAATTAAACAGACCTAAAAGCTGTATGAATTGTACATATATTTGCATCATTGTAAAAAAAAAAAAACATATGTGAAGTGCAAAAGAATCCACTATATAACATCAGTTCCAAAGATTTCACTTATTTATATGAATTTTGTACATTATTTGCATGAAAATTAGCTGAAACATATGAAATTTGCTGTATCTGCACAAGAGAGACATGTAAAAGAAAACTGCTCTTTCTGCACAAGGGAAACGTGAAAATATGATCTATCTGTACAAGAGAGAAATGTAAAAAAAATTCCTCTATCTGTTCAAGGGAAACATGTGAAAATTTTGCTCTATCTGCACAAGAGAGTCATGTAAAAATTTTATATATCTGTACATGAGACATGTAAACTAATTGCTCTATCTGCACAAGAGAGACATGTAAAAAATTGCTCTCTCTGCACAAGGGAGACATGTGAAAATTTGCTCTCTCTGCACAAGGGAGACATGTGAAAATTTTATTTATCTGCACATGATACATGTAAACAAATTGCTCTATCTGCACAAGAGTCATGTAAAAAATTGCTCTATCTGCAGAAGGGAGACATGTGAATACACTCCTGAGAAACTATCAGATTCCTGGCCAGAGAAATATCTTAATGGAATTAGGCCACCATAGGCTCCTTTTAATGCATGAATGACCATGTATAATACAGGGGTTGATGAAATTTATTCCAGAAATAAAGCCATGTATGGGTTCTTACTTTAGCTGGAAATGCCATCAGAGTGGTAGTTATATTATATAATTATGGAGATTTTTTTAGTTTAGCACATTGATTTATTGAGCTGTGAATCTTGATATTGTCCAACTCAATCCATAACAGCTTAGTAAAAATAAAAAATATACTTCGCAAAACAAAACCCCATAATTGTTTTTAATACTTAACGTTACCAAAAACTATTTCCATTCCAGCACAATAAGTAATTTTGCTGAGCTGAAATTGCTATAATGAAGCAGTGCATTGTATTACTGTTGAACACATATCTCAAGAAATTTTATTTATAATCAAAATCATTCAACTGTCTTATCAGTTGCATGTGTTATTTTAGAATATTTCCTGTCTAAATTTTCCTCTGCATTGATTTTACATTCGGTTTTATTTTGTTTTTGTTTTGTTTTTCTATTTTTTATGGAAAACCAGATGCAGTTGGGCACATTTCTGTATTTATTAAATTATGACCTTCTTTGTATTCATTTTGTCACTTAGCAATCTTAGTGGCTATAGAACTGTTACAAATATTTTTTTCTGGGTTTAAATTTATTTTCCGGTAACTGTTTGCACCACAAGGAAAAGAAATTACTGCCTGAAAATAAGTTCTTATATTCGTTTCAAATAGTACAATGTACTTAAAACAGTTTTTCAAATTAATTATTTATAATTACAGCTGTTCCTCATTATAATGCCTTTCATTATCACACAGTTCTTGAAATAAGTTGATACTGCTATGGGCCCCATGACCAAAAGGTTAAATAATCATTTTACTTGAATGAATCTACCAGAAGCAGCATAATATGGGTTGAAAGAAAACAACATGAAGCAGTGTATTATTTTATTTTTTTCAGTTTTTTACTCTTCCCTCCCAAACTCTCATTTATGCAATCTTTGGAACAAAACTACTGTGTTATAATGAGGGAGAGCTGTATATATTGACCAGAAAAGTTTATTTTTATAAGTGAGAAAGGGGAGGTCAACTGAATAAAAAATAGTTTAATGTCTGAATCCATACATCCACTGAATCAACTGTTAACAATGAACAGTTGCTATGTAACTCTTTTTGTTAGTTTTGTGTGGATGTAGATGCTTTGTTGCTTATCAGATAATTATTAAAGTTCTTATCAAACACTTTGATAACTACAATTTTATAATTCATAATTGTGTAGGTTTATATTGACAACTTTTTATTGTTCTGAATATTCTTAGGGTCATCAACCATTGTAATACAGGAACAACGGAAGCATAATTAAAATTAAATTTGTAAAATTTGTTGGTTTTTAATTAGTGTTTTTTCTAAATAGTTTTCATCCATTTAACCATAATCAATGTTATATGTACTTTTACTTTTAAAAACAATAAATGGTATATACAATCTTCTAAGCCAGAAAATGGGCTAAAAGCACAGTGAATAGGACTTGAATTTTGACTGTCTTTGCTCAACAGTCACTTACGTTTGAGTAAAAATTGGTTTGCAAAAAAAGGCTGCAGACAATGTCACAACAACAGTCTTAGGTACAAACATCTTGCATCATTTATTATTTGATGTACAAAACTCCTAAGCTAATCAGGCACAATTAAAGACTCAACCATCCAATCAAAGGCAGTCTGTATCCCTAGCCTACATAATTAGCTATGATCAGCAATAAATGGTGACTTAATGGGTCATAATATTAATAACATACTGGGAATATAATCCATATCTGTAACTTGATCAGGGCCCTCAAATACTTGTATTCACAAGGAAACGCATAAAATGTTTGTCTATAATAATCTTATTCTTTCTACTTTTTCTGCTCTTCAACATGTAATATGTATACAAAACATCAATATTTACTTAATTAATTATACATAACGGTATACAGTGAAACAATATGATTATTGGACCAGTTTAATTCAAATACTGCCATTGACAGTTCTACTTTTTATCAGAACCTGGTCACCTTGATACCTGATTATCTTGATGAAATCTATGTACCCCGATAGGTCCAGGTAACTCATGTTTTACCCTGTGTGAAATTATTTCCCAAAAGTAAATGTGGGAGACAGATATATGTGAACATAAAAACATTCAAGGAGATGTAAAAAAGTTGTGATGAAAAGGAAAACATCATTGTACTTAATTACCAGCAGTTGTGTCATTTTCAGCTGCGGATTAGATGCCCCATCAGTGTTAGTATCATCCTTCCAAAGTTGTATTTCCATGACATCACAAAACGTGTACTTTCACATCTGCCATTTTGATTCCCTAGCCACTCAAACTGGCACCTAACAACATTGTTCTTCCAACATAATTATAAAGGAACATATTATTTTGTGCATAAAGATATAACAATACATCACAGTCTGTTGTTCATGCAACAAGTTGATATAAACAAGTTGAAACATAATATATTTAAAGGTTTAATTCCTGTAGAAACAGCCATGTAAAGTTTTGGAAACACTATGGTTTTTCTGTTTCATTTGTTTGTCTTGTCTATGCTTTGTATATGCCTTTGAAAAAGACTCATTAAGAGTTGAAAGCGCTCAGGCTAGTTAGATGTTAGTTTTGCACTGTTCATTGTCAGTTTACTGCATTTATCTTAATCAGTCCCTGATATACGTGATCTGTTGCTGGATCCAGTGCACTTGAAAGGACCGTTATTCGCCATTTGATTTGTATTCTTTATATATATATATATATATATATATATATATATATATATATATATATATATATATATATATATATACACATACACAAAGTAAAGAATGATGTGATAGTGTCCATTATTAAGTACATGGTTACTTAAATCAAATTAGTGATTTAACCTTGGAAAGTATCAATTGAGCCTGTAAGGCAATTTAATTATTATGAGGTATTATCAACCTTGGTTATATGTCTTATTATAGTTTTCAAATACCATGATAATATGCACTTTTATGCATCTTTCTTGTTCAATGCTTATTAAAGGAATCCACTTCAAGCTTTCAACACTTTGCCCAAATTTTATACAAATATTATATGTAATAAATATAAGAGTCATTTGGGAATCATCATTTACATGGAATAAGTGATACTCATTGCAGAGAAATTATTATGACTTTTTTATTGCCAACAAATAATGGCTACATCTGTTAGAGATTTTCTTTGAAAGTTCATCTTTTCTCTATATAATGCTTCAGGTACTCTTTCAGATTTCAAGTGGGTGGGGTGGACTGATTGGTGGGGTATTGAGATTCTTCATAAGTTGAAAAAGAAAAGATATTCAATGTTCATGTCAGTTATTTTGATTAAGATGTACAGCTTATAGCAAACATGTAATTACCTACATGAGGAACAATATTCTTCATTTGAAAACGAGGCAGAAAAGTGTTCGAGACATAACATTGTTGCCTTTAATCTCGGCTGTCTTTCATTATTGTGTGATTTGAGGTATTGATTTATTACTTTCAAAAAGCTCTAACATCACATGTTAGCAAAATCACAGGATATGTTATATTTCATCAGATTGTTTAGTCCTCTGTGGTGAGGAAACAAACAAATAGTTTTTGCAAGGTGCAGCTGGTCTCATAGTGTGTCTCACAGTTGCATGGATTATTTTGATATTTTATTGGCATAGTAGCCTCCAGTATGAACATGATCAGCTAATTCCACAGTGAGGCTCTGTTGATGTTTTTGAGTTACTTTGCATGCTCTGACAGTAATAATGGACTGTGGTTTGACTTTTTGGTGCAGCTAATCTTGCAGATATTGACTGGTTGTTTAGATTTTTGGAAGGCTTAACAACCATAATGATAATGATTGCACATTGATCAGTAGTGATTTTTGTGAGTGTTATTCCCTTTGTCCAGTTAACAAAATAATGAAACTGTGTTTAAAAGTGTGAATGGAACTAGTCCAAGTTTTTGACTATTTTAATATTTGGAATATCAAAGGTCAAATACAGAGACAAATTTTTATATGTACACGGTATATTTGTCATGAATTATGTGGACTGATGTGTGTCAACTAAAAATGATTTTTCCTGGTACAACTGATTCCCAATGAATCGCTTATATTTAGTACAAAAGTTAATATAGAGTGACAAATCCAAAAATTACTGATATCTCCCTTAACTAAGGCTATGCTCACTAGGTGTTTGATATCATTACACAATAAACCAATAATTACTCTTGTAGTATTATGGATAGAATGGTTATTTAATGAAAATAATAGCTCAGAATGAATCTGGAAAAGTGGAATAAAAGCCCTCCTCATGATATTTTGCTTTGGTGCTGTCGGTCCATACATCCATACTGTACATCTTTAGATATATCTTGAATCCATTTTAGAGTAATAGCAAAATTCTGTTGGACTTAGAGCTGTTAAATTTTACAAACTTTATCATGGTTATGAGTAGATGACCTGATTAGATTTTTTTTAGCCATGATAATAATTTTTCAGTTTTCACACATTTTAACATTTTTCAGACTTGTGAGCACAATTAATCAACCACTTGAGGCAAACAAGTCAAATTTAATGGACATATTTGTATTCATCTGTACATAAAATGAATTGATTTTCAGGCCATTATCTCCCCAAAACAAATTTTAAAATTTTGTACTTTCCCAACGAAAATTTTGTTAACATAATGTAGCCACAATCACGTGAGTAGAGAAATGCTTGGATATGCAAAGTTTAATGCATAAAGGGATGACTTGATTTTATTTTTCTGCCATTATAGTTGTTTTTCAATTTTTCTAGTTTTGCATTTGTGGAGGCTTGGACTGTCTTGGTTTGAATTGTCTGCATCTAGTTTATCTGTACCGTGTGCTTTTCCTTGTCTTTGGATTTTGTTTTGTTAGAACTATATGGAGTGACTGATCAAACTGGATTTGATTGGAAAGTAGCAGAAAGGGACTTTCAGTTATTTCATATTGTCAGTTTTGTTCAAATTTTACAACAGTCAATCAAATTATTGCATATAGCTCAGAATATGAGGCTGAGATTCAATTTACTTTTGACAGCATTTCATCCAGAGTTATTGCTGATAATTGTTGTTGTTGTTGTGGGTGTCAGCACACAATAGGCTATGCATGGTGGCTAGTACAATTGGTAGAAGAAGAACCCAGGAAACCCCAGTAAGAATCAGTGACTCACAGGAAGCTACTGGCAAACTTTCTCACATATCCACCTTGGCCGAGCCCAAGGCTCGAATCCATGGAGATAGAGGTGCGATGGCAGTGTTTGGTAAAGGTGAGTACTTTAGACCACTCGGCCATTGTGGAATAATAGGTATTAGATGTACTTAATTTCTCATTGTGACTAAGAAAGTAAGGTTAGAAAATGCACTTGATGCACTGCACAGCATTGTAATTCAAGACGTTAGACATTATTCAATTATTTTATTTCTATTTTATTTTATTTTGTTTGAGTTATCAATGGTTCAGTAAGATTTATAGGGGTATATGCTGTAGTGTTAGTCTTGTCAATTAATTACCCTAAGATCACTCATGTTTAATCTTTCACGATCCATAATGCAATTTTCTGTAGTGAATTCGTTGTTCTTTATTTAACTTTTCAACAGCCATCACATGGAGATGAGCATATTGATCTTTAGTTAATCATTGTTGAATTTTTTATAAAGATATTTTCCTTTTAGCTTTGTGTAGTAATAGACTGTTGCATAATCTTGTATTACTGTCTTCTTTATACCCTGACCTCTATAGACATGGCAGCATATAGTAATCCATCAATTCTTCCATCCAGCACTTGTCGGTACAAATAGTCCCACAGCTTTACATGGATTGCCTTGAAACTTAGTCAATAATCTGGTCATCACCTGTAGAAAGGTCACACAGTGGCCTTTTGTCCTACATGTAGCATCCATTGGAACAAGATTCTTATCACTGCTCCTCCTAAATTACTAGGAGAACTGGCACCAAACATAACCATATTTATCCCAAATTCTACTTTGTCTTAAAAATTGGTGCCACTGCAACATTCAAAATTGTTGATGTGTTAGCCATATTGGAAATCTTATTTCAACTATTTAACAAATAGTCATACCACTAGAACACTTCTTATGATCTCTAGTTGGTTTTGAATAAACTTTATGCCAATCTCACATCCAATATGCTGCTATTCATCGTGAATGGATGATCGTATTGACTTGTGGTTTTCAATTTGTATTTGCAAATGGATGTAAATCTTTTTCTAGGTTAAATGCCACTATCAATGCTAGTGACACAATTTTTAAAAGATTTTAATTTGGTATGGCCAAGAAATCTTTAGTGAAACCATCAATTATTGCATTCCAACTTTTCGACAGGCACTGCATTCGGACCCAACACCCCAACATAAATGTCAAAATATCAAACATGGTGTGGGAAGGGTCAGAGTAAACTTGGACTAATGGCTGCAAACAACAGTCCCAGGAAGCTTGTTTTCATTACCTAATCATCAAAGGCTGCAAACAAAAGATGACTGTCTTTTGATCTCGGTGAGCAACTTAATCCTTCAGTTGTTTAAGGTGTGTAAATCTGCTTTCATGCCTAATTCTACCAACTGCCCTGACAAAAAGTCAAAAGTTTGGTTCATAATTACATGGAAGCTGTCAATTAGTAATTTCATTGAGGAGTCATTTCTACTGATAATGAGATAAAGGTTTTGCATGCGAGAGAGATGTATAAATGAATGCATCTACACAGTTGTGGTTTTCCTGATTTGATGTGGATGTATTTAAATTATCAGATTGATTTTATGAGACATTAAGTGCCAAGCCAAGTTGGACACTTATAAATGCACAGTTATTTCTCCAGGAGAGAAGATAGCATCACTTGTTTTTGACAAGTCAAAAATCCAAATGAGGATATAGTATCCTTGTGTGGAACTTATTTTATTAAATTTTCTAATTTTCCATTTGTGAAATAGCCAACTAAATACATGTATCTTGGAAGCATAGTGCTAATAATAATACATGTGAAATAATAATGATAATACACGTACTACCAATGCTTGGTTCATAATGCACACATTTGTCATGAATCGAGTTTGAAAGCCAAACCTGCCTTCAAAGGTCCCATGTCTGCAAAGGCAAATTTACATACATTATATATATATATATATATATATATATATATATATATATATATATATATATATATATATATATATATATATATATATATATATATATATATATATATAATGTGTGCTGAATTTTGGTCTGCCTGACTTTTGTCATGTTTTTAAGGTATTTACTAAAAATTGAATTAAAGCCTTCATCCACCTTCACAGAGCACGGTTCCGATATGTTTATCCCATCTACACCTTTGTGGATCAAGCAGATATTTTTGTGCTTCAGGTATGTGACTTTCATTGTATGTGGCAGTAAGCCACTGCATCCAGTCAAAATTAAGTTGTTCAGATTTTAACACTGTTGTTCCTACATCATCAAGGCAAGGGGATTACACAACTTGAATGGACTCATCAACAAGCAATTTACCATTGCCGATCAATGTACAAATACATTTCACTCAAATATACCTGTAATGGCTTCTCTCTGGTACGTGGCCATACTTTCAATTTTAAACTTACAAAGTATCAATTTGAAGTCAGTTGACTCCACCATTTTTGAACAATATACAAAGCCCCGCTGTTACACACCATTGGTTAGTTGGCATTACTATGGGAGACAACTCATGAAATCCAATAGATGTCACTAGGACAAAGCACTAAAATATCTGATCGATCTGCCAAGGTTTAGTTAGGGTTAACACATTGGAACTTTGGCTGGTGAAGATGGTCCTAGTCTTGTTTATCAGTTTCATGTTATGAAAGTGAACTTGTCAATATTTTCAAATTTTTTTTAGTAGTTTTTGAGAAAATGATATTGTGATATAGATCAAGTAGGAATGTATATAAAGAAACCTTTAAAAAAAAAAAAAAAACTTAATTCTTATCTTAAGTTCAGTCTGTGGAATTATCAGCTGTTGTGCTCTGATATAATTTGAGAGGAATTATTTATTCAAATTATTCATTGGAATTACTTATGTTAAACAACAGGTAAAACCAGCATTTCATGGGGAATTTCCAATATTCTGGACTCAGTTGAGATAAACATTGTTTACAAAACCATAATAAATTATTCGGGTCAGGTAGAAAATGAATTTGATTTTGGACAAGGTCAAGTCTAAAATAAAATTATCCATAGCATATAATGAATATAAAGATACTAACAAACAATGCAAATTAGAGATCTGAAACACTTTGAAAAAAGACGTGTTGATTGAGCTTGCCAGACATATAATATTTCGGCAATAAAACCCTCTTTAACAAAGAAGGAAAAAAGAATAATATGGTCTAGTATTTGGTGGAAAAGAAATGTTTTTGAGAAGAGTGCCTTGGGGTTCGTTGGTAAGATTTCTCTGGTTTTGACAGGAAATTAAAGGATTTACAGTTAAAAGGAATCCCAGATGGAATTGGAATTAACAAAACTTCAGCTACAGAAAGAAATGATGGAATTGAAGAAGAAAACACATGATGAGAGAGGAAAATGAGGGGCAGAGAGAAAAAAAGAGAGGGAAATATAAATGCAAATACAGAGAAGAAAGAGAAATGCGACATAGTTTCAAAGATATTAAACTGCTATGCAGACTCCCCCCCTTTACAAAAAATTTCAGGTTTAATATAGTCTCAAAGATATAGAACTGGTAGGCAGGTCCCCCCCCCAATTTACACACAGTTTCTGGTTGTGATGTTGTTACGAATATGTAATTTAATTACTTGTGTGCTAGTTTTAAATTCTTTTTTATTTTATTTTTGTTTCATTACATTTTATTATAATGATAATTGTCACGGGATTTGACTATTTTCGAAAAATCACTTCTCTGTTTTGACCTGATTTGAACGTAAAAGGTATTACATTATCAATATTTTAGCTCACCTTGGTTGATACGTTTTGTAAACACTAACAGAAAATGATTGGCTATTACCAAGGTCATGTTCGGCCCACGTGTTAGCTGAGTTGTAAACAGCCTTTCTTTTTTAATTTATTTCAAGTGTGGGAATCTGATTCTTTTATAGGGCTATTGTAGTGTACGTGCAAATTGTCATTTTTTTACTGCGCGGTTTTATGATTAAGTGATCATGTGACCCATCACGAGTGTCGAAATGACGTTTTAGTTGGGTTTGATACTCACATCTCAGTGAAGTTTTGCCAGTCGTATTTTAAACCTTGGGAGCTCCAGAGGTTTTTATTGTTGGTGTCAGTTTGTTCTGAAGTTCGTCTATTTTTTGGGATTTAATAATTCATATTCTCTAGAAAACTACACAAGTGCTTTTGTTTATAAACGTTCTGGGACAAAGATATTCAGTGGAAATTTATTCTGGAATTCTAAACAGAACATTATACTGCGTGGGTTCGAGTCTCGGATTCGGTGAATGTGGATATGTGAGAAAGTTTGCCAGTAGCTTCTTGTGGGTCGGTGGTTCTTTCCGGGTATTTCCCGGTTTCTTCCTCAACCATTAATACTGGCCGCCATGTATAGCCTATCGTGTGCTGAAAAATGGCGTTGAGCCCTACAACAACAACAACAGAACATTATAAATTGTGATTCAACGAGGAACTGTTGCCATCAGTACAACGACCTACTCATCTGACGTCATCGCCTTCCATAATGGAACTTCACAGAGATTCGAACCTTGATTCAATTAGAACTGTTTAGTGATAGGAATTATAATTTTTTAATTCTAGGATTAATTTTTGGATTATATTCACAAACCGTAAGTCCTATTTCATATTTTTACCTTGATTTCTAGGGAAATAAATTATTTTGTTAAAACTTACAAAGCTTGTTCCCTTCACTCTTTTCTTTTCTTACCATTGTACGAGCCTACACGTAACAATGTTACCAGAAATATTAGGTTTGTAACACTATCCTTTTCCAAGGAGAAGAAATAGATAAATACTTCCCTCACTTTGAGATAATTGCTGAAGCTTTGAAATGGCCAAAAGAGCATTGGACTTTATTGTTACAAGGTGCATGTGAAGTCTACATTTAACTGTTGGTACACAAAGTGTTGATTATGACTTTGTTAAGGAATTATCTTGAAACGTACTGAGTTTGTACCTAACGCATATTGCCAAAGGTTTAGGTATTGACGAAAAGAAACTGGATAAACGCATATCGAATTTGCGAGAGAAAAAGAATAACTATTTGATATGTCTTGCTCATCCAAAAAGATTAATAAAGATTACGACAATCTAAGACAACTCATTTATTGAAGTGTTGGAGAATTGCATCCATAACAGTGTCAAAACCTATATTGATGAACAAGAAGTGCAAACTTTGGAAAATGCTGCTTGCACAGCTGAAGATAATTCCTTGATTCATAAAGTTTCTTTGTCAGAATGTCCTCTTCTCAAATAACCATCTCAGGTTCATGTGAGTACTTCTATATCTCAATTTGGGACAACTTTTAGATCCAGACTTCTCTCATTCTCTCTATTCTAATCAGTGTGACGAAGGACAATCATTGTCGTGTAGGAAGATGACCCTGGGATGTCCTGTTGGTTTCAGAGGGTTATTCTCGAAACTGAAGCCACTCAAGACCTATCTTTTTAATTTCCAAAATGGAGATAACTTGCGATACGCCCTGGCGACGAGTGGTCAGTGAGGTGTCAAATTGTTCCGATGTCATGTCGATTGGAAATTCTTAGAGAGCCCATGAAACTCCATTTGCTGGTCATTTAGGAGTCAGTAAGGCTTATCACAAGATTTTGAATCATTTTTATTGGTCGGAAATTGACAGTGATGTTTCTAAATAATATCGATCGTATCACACTTGTCAAATTGTAGGAAAACCCAATCAGAAGACGATCCATTTAGTAGAATTATGGTAGACTGCGCCGATCCTTTACCAAAGACCAAGTCAGGGAACCAATACTTGTTGACCATGTGTGCGTACACAAGATAGAGGCGATTATTTTGAGAGATATTAAAACTAAAATCACAGTAAAAGATTTGATAATTTTATTACACTTTTTGGCCTTCTTAAATCTGTCCAGTCTGATTAAAGGTGAAATTTTGTTTCTAGAATTTTCCAGCAAGTTATGTATGAATTAGGCATCTAACAGTCGAAATCGTTTGCCTAATACCCTGAAAGTCATGGGGCTTTGAAAAGATTTCATCCAAAATTGACGAATATAATTCGGTAATATTGCTCCGATGTAGAAAATATTGATTCGAGGGTGTTCATTTACTGTTGTTTGTTGTTTGGGAATCAGTTCAAGAAGCATTGGGTTTTAGACCTTTGGATCTAGTTTTTGGACATATTGAGCGTGGATCATTGAAGTTATTAAAAGAGAAATTTATCAAATGAAAATTCCAAGATTAATTTTCATGAATACGTTTCAAATTTCAAGTTGTCAAATACTTACGAAATAGCAAGAACTTATCTTCACACTACTCCGTCAAACCTATAATTAAGGTACGACAAAATACGAAGGAAAGGAGCCCTCAGCTTGGTGATATGTTGTTGGCCCAAGTAAATGACTTAATACTCATGGATGGCGGAAACAGAAAGAACTTGGCCATATAAATATGTGAAAGACGTATTTTGGTAAAGATAGTCCAGTTAATCATTCAATCAATTTAAATTTACCTCTCCCACACAGTGAGGATATAAACAATTGAATGCAATCTGACTGAAGTGACTTTGGGTTAACCGATTTTCGGAATTCAGAAATATTAGACGTAGTTAACCAAACATTTTAACAGCTACAACAGCAAGAAAAAATAATGATTTAAAACACCGATTATATAATGAGCACTTGTTTACAGATGTTCCACTACGAACAAATACAACCTATCATGACGTTGACATTGTAGATTCTACATCCGTGAACCAGCATCATTACAGGAGTAATCCTCTCAAAGAGGAATGTTTGAAAGCAAATTCAGTATTTGTTAGAGCACGGTCTCATAGAACCAGGTAAAGGTAACTGGAGTTCACCATGTATTCTTGTGCCATTAACCAGATAATACATTCCACGTGTTTACTGACTATAGAAACGTCAAGCGTCACCAAAAAGGATTCATTTCCAATTCCAAGAATCGATGACTCCATTGACAAAATTGGAAATGCAATTCATGTCCAAGTTTGACCTTTTAAACGGATTCTGGCTAATTCCAATCACGGAAAGAGCAAAAGATTTTTCGGTATTTGCAACTCCAGATGGATTTGATAAATTTAAAGGGATGCCGTTTGGTATGAACATTTCTCCATCAATATTCCAGCGTTTAATGAACATTATGCCAACCGGTCTAGATAATTATGATACATACATCGATGACTCATCATCTACAGCGACACCTGGAAAGATCATTTGGAAGCCATTTGGAAATTCTTTGATCGATTCAGTGATGGAAGTCTGACAATTTAGAAAAAAAAAAAAAAAGAGTTTTGCCATGCTTGTTACCTTTTAGGACATATATGAAAATATCAAGTTAAACCTGAAGAAATTAAAGTAAATGCTATCTCTGAATTCCCTGTGCCTACTAGTAAAAAGTAGCCGATGATGTTTTGGGGTATTGCTGGATATTATCGGAAATTTTGTTTAAATTTCTCCATTTATTAAAGGCCACTAAAGAGTGCACTAGTTCTTTAAGCTCCAAATTTCAGTAATTCGTTTAAAATGTCTGCTGATGTAAGTGATGTAGTGGTTGGTGGAGTATTGATTCAAGAAGATAAAAATGGTGTGGATCATCTAGTATGCTCACTTTTTATTTTAAAAAAGCACCAGCGAAATTATTCTACAATTGAGAAGGAATGTTTATCTTTGATATTAACATTGCAGCATTCTGAAGTATGTTCAGGTCCTTCTCTGATTATTGTATTATGACATCACAACCCCTTACTTTCATTAACCAAAATGAAAAACAAAAGTCAGGGATTGTTGGAATAGAGTTTGATACTGCAAAAGTAAAACATTCACATTATGCACATCAAAGGGAAAGATAATTTGATTGCAGATGCACCTTCACGTGTATTGAAGTACTACATTGCTTTAATTTGTATATATTTTGTTTCATTCATAAGACATCTTTCTATGTAATTTTAATTATTATAGTATTATATGCACATTTGACAATATGTAAAACAAAGCTTTATATAGATCTCTTTTTCTTTATAAGAGGAAGTGTTGTGTATATTTGTTTCAGCTTTATCCGTGGTTGAGGGTAGAGTTTTGGCCTACCTGAGTTTTGTCATATGTTTTAAGATATTTACTAAAACCTGAGTTCAAGGTCTAACCTTGTTTACGAGTTTGTTATGTTCTGTAAGAGAACATGTTAAAAATATTTAGGAGTTTTCAATGGGTTTTTTTCTGGAAAATGATATTGCGACATAACTCTAGTGGGGATGTATATAAAGAGGATTTCGTAAGTAAAGTCTTCATTCCAATCTTAAGTTCGTTTTAGTATTTTTGAAAGACTGCCTAAACATGCGTCACTTTCACTGAAAGTGCTATATGGGGTCTTTCTGAAAATGACAGGGGAAAAGAACGAACACAGCGAACAAAAACTACGGAAAATTGGAAGCCAGAAGTCAATGGCTTGACTGATTAATTTTGAATTTTCATCTTTTTTAATGACATTGGAGTGGAGAGTGAGCTATCGCATGAGTATGTTATTAGTGTCTATGTAGCAAATTGTATATCAAACTGTATGGAATAAAATCTACAAATATAACGATGGATATCATTGTATCTTTAAGAATATGGATTGTAGCACTGTCACAAGATAATCATTCATGATATTTTATTCAATACATGGATTCTGCTCCATAATCTGTGTTTAACAAGAATGGGAAACAGTCCTTACAAATTAGTAATATTCTTGTGTTGCGGGTATGTGATCGTTATATGTATCCATCTCTATTGCACGTTTTCACTAACTTGCACGGCAAAAGAGAGAGGTGTGGTAGTGAAGGTACGTGTACGAATAGAATTGGACGAGACTGTGGCTTTTGGACTGAATGCGGGAATATAAACAAACGGACACGTGGTAAACATGCATATGGACAAGGTAAAGTGGAAAAAGGTAAAAGTAAATGTACTGATTTTTGTGTTCATTGGGATAGATTCGGAACACAGGCAGCGAAAACTTTATTTACTGACCTACTTACTTTCTATTTATGCCATATGTTATGTTTTATGGTAGTCATAGAACCCATCTGTCGTTCAATATTATCTATAGATATGTGTTTTTCAGACTTTTTATGTGTGGGAGAGATAGAGAGAGGAGAGAAAAAAGAAGGAATAAATAAATAACTATTCAAGCAATTTCTGGATATGAATCTTTCAATTACACTCCACTCATAAATTAATACCTTAAGTTGGCCTGTTAACCAATGCCTTCTTTACTGCATCACATGAAGGTTAATGTTCTAATGTGAGAGAGTCTCCTTCCAGTGAGTAGACCCTTGTACTCACCTTTATTAGTTCTCCTTTTCTCCCTTATCCTTCCCTTCTGCCCTCTTCCAGTGCCGGTCCTTATACTATTCTTCTCCTGCACCCTACCTGTACTACTCCTTGTACTATTCTCGAACTTCCTCCTTCTCTCCTTGAGAGTTCAGTGCTGTCTCAGAGTACGCCGTAGGAGGTTCCTGTAGAAAATATAAGGGACGTACATGCGGTGTTCCCTATGCTCATCTCGTAATCTACCACTCTCTCACGGATTTCTCGTCAGACAAATGCCGGCACTTTACCAGGCCTTTCTCACTCTCTAACGTCTCTCATTCCACACACGTTTTGCCCTACATAGAAATAATATTACTTAACGAAGTTTCGTAACACACGCACATAGACTGTCTAAAAGTTACATTGCGACAACAGCAATCTAACGTTGTTACGGTAATCGTCCACATTGCCTGTGTCCTACGAATAACAGAATAATACATAGAAAAACGTAAATACTTATGTATACAAATTCACTCTGTCTACTTCACATAATTCTTAGTCTACATAATGATAAATGCAAATACCACCCCAATTCAAATTCTAACAGATTCAACTATACACTGTGAGGTAATATTCTCTAATAATTCTACGATATGTTATGTTCCATGTCCTAATAAAATTGTTATACGTTATAAGACACAATCTAACAAATTACGATTTACACAAATATGCGGCTGGGATATTTCCTACCTGTAGAAGCTTTCTATTTCTTTCCCAGTTTAATTCCTCTTTCCCTTCTTTACGAGTCTCTCGCTCGGAGTGGTTTTTTCCCCTATAATTCTTTTTGATAATTCTTGTATCCTCCGCTTTGCTCAAAAGGTCAGAAACCACTGATTAATTTCACACAGGTACTGGCTAGATGTTTCATTGTCCCCTTGTCTGTCTGAGATATTAGCTAATCCTACTGATAGGTTTTTAAATTTCTCTAATTCCGATTGGCTGGAACGCCTAGTTTGATGTTCACGATGCTTGCCAAAACCCTTTCAGAGGTACCAGTTAGCGTAGAAATCTGGCCTTGGTAGCGACACCAAGAGCTAAATCCATTTGAAGCGACTAGCAGACTCAGCTGTCTAATTACTGAATAAACACACAGACGGCCATCGGCTGTGGGTCTCACAAAGCCTTCAGTCAACTGTCATAAAACTTACGTAACCCATACAGAGCGCTCGCCTTTACCAGTGGATGACATCTGACCACTGTCCGAGTTCGAGACTCGAGCTCGGCTAGTGCGAGAAAGCTTGCCAGTAGCTTCCCGTTGGTCGGTGGTTTTTACAGGGGTTTACCTGGGTTCTTCCTCCAATATGTATAGCATATCATGCGGTGATATATGGCGTTAAATCTTTGGAGAACAACAACAAGACTTCAAGAGAATGTTAATATTCTTGCGGATAGTCCGGTTTTATAAAAATAGTTTAAATCTGTTAATTTATTTCCATTGAAATAAAACACTATTTTGGTGCAGCACGATATTCTGCTAAATACGATAAAAATGTAAATCCTCTGAAACTGCAAATACATTTTACTATGAAGGGCTGTGAAATGAATGAAAGTTTTCCTTTGTGTCAGGTGTAATCTGTAAATGGATTGTATTAATTGCGTCGTCTTTGTGTTATAAATTGTCGCATTGTTAATTTTAGGCAAATATTTCATAAAATATAATTTACATTTCAGGCACATTTAAAACGATCCCTTGATTTTACTGATCGTTTGGGATCAAAGACCGTTCAGGGGCCTTTTTGATAATGATGTCATGTATGTCGTACTTTAATAATTAGTGAGAAAACGTTTGTTCTCAAGATCTTTAACGCCTGAGTTTATTCTGCGCTAAACTAATATAAATTTCAAAACCCTTGACATGTGCTCTCTCTAAAGATGTACAAACTTCGTAAAATCCATACAAATATGACCCCACTGTCATGTATTCATATGTAGACAGACAGACAAGCAGATACATATATAGATAGGTATAACTTTGGAAATCATAATGTAATTACCCGAAGAGCTCCCATGACGATGATGCGAAAGAATTTAAAGGAATGAACGATGAAAAAAATACCGATTTCATTTTTGAATTAACGGCTCTCTCTCTCTCTCTCTCTCTCTCTCTCTCTCTCTCTCTCTCTCTCTCTCTCTCTCTCTCTCTCCATACAGAGAGAGAGAGACAGAAGGTTCTTACAGACAGACACAAATTTTTAAAACTTTCTTGTATAGCAGCACTCCAGGTAAGTGAACGATCTTCCCATAGGCAGCAGGGGTGGCAGCCTGTCTTGGTTATGTGTAGTCGTTGGTATTCCTAACAATTTTCGAACGAGGGCGATTACGTGCAAATATCGAGGACAGCCACCGTCAGTTGCGTGTGAATCCCCACAGGGCTAGTTGGTCCGCACCGCCGATTACTATGAAGAGGTCCATGAAGATTTTCACGCTAAGACTGGTGTTCTAAGACAACTAATACTCAGAATGCGCTTGCAATCCGATGAAGCTGAGTGCGAAAAAATTCCGATAATGGATTTCAGAGTCACTTGTACAAAACATTCCTGTCTAAGTGAACTCCCGACGACCTACCTCATCGTTGTTTCACGAATGCAAGTATGTGGGAATTATTCAAACTTCAAGTAAAATTTTAAAACACTCCGGTGCCACTGTTTTATCATCCGCAGAATACTCGTTGTCAAAGCATACCCGATAGCATACCTGGTACTGACGTACTTTGTTTTCAGGGTATTGTATATATCTCCGTGAACGCGGACGACGCAGCGTTGTAACCGACGACAAGCCTGGCGATGAATCGCCGTCATTGCTATGCAATAACGGTTCATAGTTCCCAGGAATTAACGATTTCGCATCCGAATCATGTCTTCATCATCGAAAATCGTATTTAATGGTAAAACTTGGCGTATTTAGCAGTGTCATGGACCTACTGCATGTTCCAGTTGTCCACGGTTTTCTTGTTTATCACCAATCCATCGTCGCAGCCCACTTGTACACCACTGCCTCGCCCCACAGATATTGTAAAAACTCTCGCATCAT
Organism: Megalonaias nervosa; assembly: GCA_016617855.1. Lineage (NCBI taxonomy): Eukaryota > Metazoa > Mollusca > Bivalvia > Unionida > Unionidae > Megalonaias > Megalonaias nervosa. The sequence goes on from JAECUM010036298.1 coordinate 40,780, forward strand.
ATTGGCACAGATATAGATAACGTCATGGCGGATCTGACCTCACCGTCGACTACATTCTCGCACTGGCACAACAGCAAAAACATTCACTGCAACAAAATGCGATATGGAGTTACTGTGGGATTACCCTGTCGGTGATTCCAGACAGGTCAACGTGGATCGTATTTACAATCAGCTAGGTCATAACGGTGGTAAATTCACGCTGACTTGCCTTGAATGACACCGCGGTCGAGGTGCTGCTGAGTTGGCGGGTATCTAGTGACCACACGATAATGCCCACACGCGTGGTAATTGTGTATCCGCGAGTATCACCTGCGATTCCCCACGGACAACCCCACGTTGAGGTCCGAATCCACCATGAGTTGCTGCGACGGGTCACGAGTGAAATTGTATGCGTCGTCATCTGCAAACTGGATCAGTAGCTCGCATTCTTTTAGTCTAATCCTCCAAGGACGTACCAATATGTAACAATGACGTCGCACCCCAGCATATGTTCGCGCAAACTGATGACTCGTACGAAAATACCGCGCGTAAGTTTATTGTTTAACGCGTTTGTGACACGAGGAAATCTTGCTACCCATTTGCGAGATCGCTGATGAGTAACAGAAGTCCACAAAAACATTTCCTGTGCGCATTGATGTCCAAATAATCGGTCTACAAGTGCATCGTTAAATCACCCAACGTTGGCTTGATCGTGATGTATGCTGACATGCCCGCAGAGAATCTTTACTTGCTTGCGTTCCATTAACGCGGATACTTCTCCAAGAAATTATTCGACTGATTAACCTGCAGCAGTCGTGGCCACGTTAGTAGTCTCCGTGCGTAGATACATGTAAATGCGTTTGCGACCCCGGCTGAATCTTTGTACGCCGACGGTTCAGCTTCATGTTATATACATTCCACGGTATCTAGGCTGAGAAATTAGAACTGAGGTTGTCAGCAAGATTTTGGTCAGAATGTTTGACAGTGAGTTCTCAGATGAATCTGGTGTATAAAATGACATCTGTTACGACTCTATGGTCTTAAACTAAGTAACAGAAAAGAACTTTAAACGAACAAGTTTAGTAAAAGTCAACAAATAATTTATTTAGCTTGAATACAAAGTGAAAATGTAAAAAGAATTTGCACTCTTGTGAATTAAAGCCCAAATGGACCTACAAATTCTATGACAAGTTTAAAAGGATAGAGTATTCAGAACGAATTCAAGCGAGTTTCCGAATGATCTTCCAATTT